>JAVJIF010026126.1:0-87933 GCA_038442645.1 Agave tequilana | reverse complement strand
TAGGCCTGCTTGGGTTTCATCAAAGGCAACTTTGGCTTACTATCTGCTTTACTGGATTAATAATGTCCATGTTGCTTCCTTGTCTCTAGCCATCAGCTCATCTTCGACTTTTCTTTTGTAGATGTCAATAAGTTAGACGTTGTTCAGACCGGCTGAAGATGAATGCGGGAGTTCTATCTTTTTCGAGTGTCAACAACTCTAATGAAAATAAATTTTTATCAAAACAACTTAATTAAACGATCAACTCACAATTGTGACTCTCACATAGACCACAACCAACACTAAAGAACAAACCACCCAATTATTTTAAATACACTATAGCTATAACCCATCTGTTTTTGTCCCCGCTCTCTCACAATCACTGCCATTCTGAAATTCAATAAATATTCTAAAATTGCCACACGGTATCAAGCATTCCACCTAGATAATTTCAAACTACACACATTTCAAACTCAAAGAGATTCCTATTCCAAATTAAAGATATAGTGTTACGGGCCAAAAGCTGAAAACAGCGTTGAGGACCAAAAAAGACTCACCTTGAAAGCCTTCAACCTTGACTCAGCCCCAGTTGTTCTCCACTTACCCTAATTCTCCTACTCCTCTATTACCTCATCTCATCGAGTTCAGTTCTTCTCCCCAGTCCTCTGCTTCTTTCTTGCAAAGGAAACAACTACATCCTTCTCTTTACTCAAAAAATTCAACCAATCGAGTAAAAAAAAACTCAGATTTGTCATCCCATCGACTAAAAAACTGAGATCCACTTACCCAGATCTGCGCTTTTTGGCCTGATGACAAACAATCTCCATGTTCTCTCTGAGGTGATCGATGGAGGAGATGAGGAATATGGATACTTTAGGAGAAAGAAAGAAAGAGGGGGTCAGGTAGGTGGGTGAGTGAGAGGGTTTTGGAAGGGGAAAAACAAATAAGAATTTGTTTTATTGTTTTGAGGGTCAGTGATAAATGGGGTATTTCACATTTTGTCACACATTATAGGGGAGAAACTGGGAAACATATAGTTTAGGGTAATTTGGGATTCTTAAGTTTGGGGATTTTGTAGGAAAATCCTGATAGTTTAATAGGATACATAGAAAATAAGCAAATAATAAAACTATTTTCTTTGAGCATGTTTTAGGAGAGATTAAAACCAAAATTATTTCGTAAATAAACTAAAGTTTAAATCCGTTAAACCCATTGCAACCGATCTGTATTCTCGTTAAGGCATCCTAGATGAAAAGGAAGATGTCAGTTTCGGGACAGGGGAAGATGATGATGATGATGTTTGCACCTATGGAACAATCGTGGGACCTATGGTCAGCATCAAAGAGTAGGCAGCGGAGGCAAGAAAATCTACAGTGTAGGCGATGCAATAGGAGGAAGGGACTTGGCGGAGAGGGAGGTAGTGAAGAAGAAGGAAAAGGTGGGGAGGCAGCAACCCATATCTTTGGCAGTCCTTTTGATTTTTTTCTTTTATTCCCCTTTGAGAGTAGGAGAGTGTAGTGGTCAGATTCTGACCCCGTCCAAGATGAAGACACCGTGTCCTTCACCTTCCATTTCTCTGAGGTTCATCAAAGCTCTCCTCCGAGGTTCATGCCATTTCCGGCCTCCTCCAGAACCTCTCTGCTCTGAAGCTTTCTCTGTTCCGAAGACTCCAGTTCTAAGCCAGGCAGCTCCACCAACAGATCATCCTTGATCTCTGCCGACTGTTATGTAGCCCTATCTGCCTCCATGTTCAACACATGTAGAGCTCAGCATTTATAGATAATGCAGTTTTTTTGCATGTAATCCCAATAATCCAACACCTGTAATCATAGCTGTTACAAACGAATTGACAAGTGCAAATCATTCAGTAATGAAGATTATGTCCGTATCATACGCCATCATGCACATAGATCAGAAGTATAATAGACCTCCTACTTAATGAGAAAGGGGACGGCTAGACCTTCAATCATTCCTAACTCTGAGACACCCAACACATTCTTGTAATTTCTTTGACCTGAGGATAATAGTAAAACTCCTCCTCCCCGTGATTTTTCCCAATTAAGTGTTTCCATGTAAAATCTCGTGTCTTTCTCTCTCTCTCTTTTTAGTGCTATGCATTACCAACACTGCACACACCTAAATTTCTAATCTCACTTATGGTGAGGATCAACCATCTAATTCCTTGTGATAAAAAATCACCACGATAAACTGGCGCTTTCATTGAGATCTAAGTCCCTACAATAAGATTTCTCTCCTATCGAACCCTTCCCCAAAAATTGTCCAAATAACCATGTGATTGAAAAATGAAAGTGAAAAGAATTACCGTGTAACTTTGGGCTAACGGGTCGTGTCCACGAGGAGGAATGCGATAGAAACTTTTCGGTATTTTTGTTAAGTAACAAAGAATGAAGTTTGTGTCTTTCTTTAAGTTGAAAAGAGAATGGAGAGAAGGGAGATGATTAAAAGAAAAATTGCAATTTAGAGAAGGCTTTGGAAAAGGTGATTTTTTTATAAAGCTTGAAGAGTGATTTGTTATTTTTTAATATATGAAGAAGATCTATGCTCACTATCTCACTACTCAACGATATGTTCTTCTCTTGAAATTCAAACTTCCTCAACTTGATCATAGGCAAAAACTTAAGCTTGAGTTTTAGAAAGTTTTAAGCAAAGCACATAAGATAGTTTGAAAAAGTTAACTCTATTTTTTAAGAAATCGTCTTGAATTGAATATTAAATCATCAAGTAGTTCTAGTATAAGATGAAACAAGTTCAAGAGACATTTTTAAAAGAAGTAGAAGTTTAAAAATCTGAACACATCTTCATGTGCCTTCAAGAACACTTTCAACATGAAAGGCTTAGTTTAGGCATGCAAATGATTCATTGGGTCTTTTCCTCAAAACCATTCAAAAAGAAGAAGGATCGGAGAGCGGAATAATAGTGAGCCCAGAAAACTAATTTAGCTACTCATGGAAGATAAAATAATGCAAGTAAATAAAGCAAGTATACCGTGAAATGGAGTGGAAGAAGAGAAAGATTATCCTTTTATTGATGTCACTTCAATCTTCAAAATACAATCACTCAATTCCTCTCTCTCACTGGTATTTGAACTGAACTACAAATTACAAATAGAGTTTACTTTTATACTATCTAACAAAGAGCCAAAAACCTTAAAATAAAGAGAAAAACTAAATCTAAGTTTCGGTCTCTTTTCTGTACAAAACCTTGCTTTTTATAGGCAAAACCCCAGAGAGAAAGGAGTGAGAAGATAAGGGGACCAAACGCTCCCCTTATCTCCAACAACAAGCCGCGGATCCGTGGCTTAGGCCACGGATCCGTGGCCAAGTGTCCACATTCTGGTGAGAATTGGCTGGCGTGGACTTTGGCTCCCCTTTGTCTTGCTGGATTCTCTGTTTCAGCTCCTGGATTTGACGAAATGACCTTTGATTGTTGGCTTTAACCACTTCATTTGGGAAGATTCATTTCAACCGTTTTCAACCGCTCTGATTTGCCAAGATCTGCCCTGACTTCTTGATTTCGAATTTCTTCTGAATTAATCAGAATTTGATGGGATTTTGGGCTCGTTTCTCTTTCCTATCCTTTAGCAATGGGCCTGCATTTATAAAGAAAAATAGGACTTATTAATATGATTTATTTAGATAATAAGTATGGTAATGTGACAATATGTATGCAATATATGTGACCGGTCACACCTCCACACTTATCTTTTGCTCGCCCTTGAGCAAAACATCAACTAATCCTAATCAATTATTAGACCACTTTCGTAGGTCACTCGATTGCACTGAGCATGTGCAAAAAGCCGTTAAACCTCTAGGTTACCCCTAGAGAATGAGTTTTGTCTCGTGAGGGTTTTCAGTGGATTGCACCCACAAATCTATAAGAAAGAGAAAAAATGTTAGTATTTTTGAAATCATTTTGAAAAGAGAAAATATTTGAAGTATATTTGTAAGAGTTCAAGTAATCTATAAGTTATAGGATTATCAAACTTTTCATTCCTAAACTTAGTCTCTAAAAAACATGTCATCAGTCAAAGTAAGAAGTCAAATTGTATTTCTCATTTAGTCTATTACTTTACCCCGAGTCATATGCACCATCGTGACTGTGAAGTTTGACTAAGGGTTCTTTAACATTAACTCCTATGCCTTATTTATTTTATTTTTGGTGGTATTTATTTTCATTCCATTAGGCTTTCTAATCTGCCCATGTAACTAGCCTTTAGTCGGTGACACCCAAACCGGATAGTTTTAGGGCACCAGGTGAGAAAACACCCCTAAGGACTTAAACACTCGAGCAGATAAGGCCACGAAACTAAGGTTTTTATTATAAAATGTACTGCTTTTAGGCGTGAATACTTATGCTTCATGAGGCACAAATACTCAGCTTAATCAGAGGATTTATATATATATATATATTTTTCATACTTATCTAATTATCTTTTGCATAAATACAAAGCTTGCTTAGGCCAAAGCACCTAGCTAATCAATAATTAGAATTGCATTTATTTTTTTGTTTTTTTATTATTTTTTTTATAAGGCATAAGAAATTTTGTCTTTGAACCCTAAGTGTGTAAGTGTATAAAGTGTGTATATTTTTTCAAGGTAAAGATCAAGACTAAATTACTTTCATCAATTTTCTTCCTAACCCTGAAAATCAAACAAGTGATCTTATTTTGACTAAGTATAAGAAATCCTAGTTATGATTTTTCTATTCCTTAAATTGACCTAATTTCTTACAAAAAATATATCAAATATTGTTCTTACCTTTAAAAAAGTTTATATATATATATATATATATATTTTTTCTTTGTTTTCTTTTTTTTTAGTTATATTAGTCATGTTAGAGCCCTCCTCTACACTTATCTCCTACATTGTCGCCAATGTATGAAAGAAATGTATAGATGCATGAAATAAAATGGAAAAGAGGAAAGTTACCGATATACTGGGTCAAAAAGACCCATAGCCGTTTCATTTACCGGCACAATTCAAAGAAGGGTTTAAGGCGTTGATCATTTACCTTAAAGTCATTTTCATTCTTGGTGTCACTGATCTCTACAGCACCGTGTGGAAACACGATTTTTACAACGAATGGCCCGGTCCATCTTGATTTTAATTTTCCTAGAAAAAGATGAAGCCTAGAATTATAGAGTAAGACTTTTTGTCTAGGGACAAAGTTTTCCTTATGATGTGTTTATCATGAAAAATCATAACTCTATCTTTAGTGATCTTAGCATTTTCATAGGCCTCATTTCTTAACTCCTCTAATTTGAAAATTTATAATTTCTGAAGGTCACCGGCCTTAGTCAAGTCGAAATTCAACACTACTTGATTGCCCATAAGGCCCGTGCTCTAATTCAACGAGTAGGTGGCAAGCTTTCTCATAGACTAACCTATAAGGAGACATCCCTAGAATCGTCTTAAAAGCGGTCTTGTAGCCCATAGGGCATCTACAAGTTTTGGTGGACAAATCTTTCCGGTTTTGGTTCACAGTCGTCTCCAAGATAAGTTTTACTTGTCTATTGGAAACCTCAACTGCCCACTGGTTTGAGGATGATAAAGTGTGGACAACTTGTGAGTTATGGTATACTTTCGCATAAGAGCTTCAAAGGATCTATTGCAAAAGTGAGTACCATTATCACTCAATGGAAGATGGGTTCCGAAGCGTGAGAAAATGTTCTCTTTCAAAAACATTATGACAACTTTGTTATCATTAGTTCTACTAGGAATAGCTTCTACCCACTTGGACACATAGTCCACAGCAACCATATGTATTGATGTCCAAATAAATTAGGAAATGGACCCATAAAGTCGATGCCCCAAACATCAATGAGTTCTATTTCTAGAATTGGGTTGAGGGGCATCATATCTCGTTTTGAGATCCTTCCTACCATCTGGCATCTAGGGCACGTCTTACAAAATTCATAAGCATCTTTGAACAAAGCGGCCAATAGAACCCACTTTGTAACATATTTTCAGCAGTCATGCGGGGACCAAAGTGTCCACCACATGCAAATTCGTGACAAAAGGATAAAACACTCTTAACCTCCTCATCGGAATGCATCTCCTAATAATTTGGTCAGAACAGTACTTAAAAGATACGGTTCCTCCCAAAAGAAATACCGGACGGGATAAGAACCGGTATATATCGTTTTTGGACCAATGAGATGGAGTTTGGTTTGTGACTAAGTAATTCACTATATCATCAAACCAAGGTTCCCTAAAGATAACTAAGAGATTTTCATCAGGAAAATCCTCATTTATGGGTAATTCGTTGCATGGAGAATTAGGGATTCATGAGAGATGGTCACCAACGATATTTTTTACGCCTTTCTTGTCTCAAATCTCGAGATCGAATTCTTAAAGAAGGAGGATCCAACGAATGAGTCGGGCTGACCGGTCGCTAAGATTGCACATTTATTATCATATTCTCATACTTATTATAAAATAACTCTGCTTTTTCTTAATTATTATTTAATTTATTTGCAGGTCCATTCCTAAAGGAGAGTGAAGAGAAATGAGCCCAAAAGCCCATCAAATTCTGAATTAAATCAAAATAAATTGACATCAGGGAATCAGGGCAAATCTTGGCAAATCAGAGAGGTTGAAAACCAGTTGAAATGAATCATCCCAAATCAAGCGGTTGAAGCCAAATATCAAAGGTCGTTTTATCACAATTCCAGAGCTGTAACAAGAAATTCAGCTGAAGATAAAGCCAGAACGCGAAACTAGAAGGCACTATCCCCGGCTGTGGCCACCTGGCCACAACCAGGCCGCGAAAACGCGGGAAAAACTGCGTTTTCGCGGTTTTGTTACTTCAGTTGGGGGAGCGTTTGCTCCCCTTATCTTCTCACGCCTCTCCCCTCTGGGTTTTGCCTATAAAAGGCAGGTTTTTCACTGTAAATGGGAACGACGAAGCAAAGAGTAGAACTTAGGCTAATTTGTAGTTTGTAACTTAGATTTTTATTTTCTTTCATGTAATTTTTATTTTCTTTATGTAACTGAGAGGAGATGATACTTTCATGGAGGAATGAGAGCAAGCTTGTACTGCAAGTGACACCGGTGTAAGTGATCTCTTCTTCCATTGTTATTTGAATTGAATCAAAGTTACTTTTTCTTCTTTACTCTTGTTTTCGTTTACTCTCCTCTAATGTGTTGCAATCCAAGTGAATCTGTTAGCCTCGAGACTGCTTCGCCATTGCAAGTGTCCTTGATGGCCTATGGTGATGAACAGCCATTCTCTTACTAGTATAGCTTGCCCTTTTATTCTTAGTGTAGATCGGGAATGGGGAAGATCCTACACGCCATGCTTGATCGCCTTCAAAGATAAGGTAAGTCGTAGCTACGAATCCAAGGTATATAAGCACAAAAGGGGTAAGTAACTTTTAGTTTCTTTCTTTTCTTTTAATTCTTTAGTTTAGAACACCACAATCCACCAGTTCTTTTATCATTCCTTTTCCATTTCTTTGTACATATCATTTCTAGTTTTTCCATCTTCTTAATCTACCATCTTCTTCCTAACTCACTTTAACCTAATTTTTCTCTTTTTCTTTACAAGAACTAAAAGAAGAATTTTAACCATCCTTTATATCTTAAAAGAAACTTACTAAAAAAGCTTCCATCGCTAGTCCCTCCTTGTGGATCACGACCCGCATAACCACTTGCTATTGCGGTAGAATTAAGCACTTGCACATCTCTATTTTAAAAGTTCTGAAATTCTGTATTTTGTTGTGCAGGTCCAACTCAATCAAATTTTGGCGCCGTTGCCGGGGAGGGACGGTAAGTAATTCTCTTTAAAGTTCACATTTTTGATTAACTTTCTTCTTTGTTCTTGGTGTACAGGTTTGACAACAAGAATTTTTGCTACAGTGGACATATAAGTGGCCTTGGACTCTACTCAAGAAAGCAAAGCCAAGAAGCCCTCAGATTTGCTACATTCCTGTGGCAATATGAGTGAAATACTAACCTGTATTTTCTGCAGGTTAGCTGAATTGCAAAGTTTAAATTGTAGCTATTTATTTCCTTGTTTGTCTCACTGTACTTCCTTTCTAACCTCAACAGTAAAATGATGTTTGTTAAATGCTAAAAACGGTTTAGACTAGCATTTAGGCACGTGTCTAATTCGTTTACATTTTCCATTACTGTTGAAGAGTGCTGGAGCAAAGGTACGTGTGTATAGTATCTAGTATAAGAATAGTTTTGGATTGTTTACATTGCTTAAGTGTTGCTTTTCTTATCCACGGCACTAAATCAATCTTAAGAGCTTGTCCTATAAACAAGATAAGTTGGGAAAGTCATTACCCTCCCTTAGCCCACAAACAATCTCCTCACTCACTAACCCAAGCCTAACTAAAAATGAGTAGACGTTGGCCCTAGGGACATCTCGGACTCAATTAGGAGATTATCCTAAGGGGGAATGTGTTAGAATTTGACTCCTGCCAAATAAGTGTTTAAACAAAGGGATTGAGGGGCAAAACCCCGAAGGCTGGTGGTTTGGCTTAATTAGGCCCGTCGCTTTTGCGTGGATACCTCCCACCAATCTTGCCCTGACCTGGCTGATTAGCTTGTGGTCAAAGTCTGCATTATACCTCCCGTGGACAGTCTAACCAGTGAGGAGTCGTCTAGGTCAAAGGTCTACCCTAACTTAGTTTAGAATTTTTTTTCTTTCTTTTTATTTGTTTGTTTTTCTTTGTTTTGTTGACATTTCCTGTGTGATATGGCTTATAACAATAATTTTTCAATTTTAATGATAATCCATATTACATCCCGACCTCTTTTTCGGATATTACCAACCCGGCATATCATAACTTTAACCAACCTAGTGTGCCAGATTGGTCTTATCTGAATCATTACATGCACCAGTCCCAATACTATGAACAAGACTGGAATAATCATCACTACTCTTCACAGAGTCAATGGGATACAACTCCCCCGAGTCATATTGTCAACTACCCTATCAACATCCAGCTTCATATACTCCTTCTCCCGAACAACTATTAGCAGAATCAATTGACTAGGAAAAGAGGATGGAAGCCTTAGATGAGCTTGAGCGACGAATTCAAATTTTAAAAGACTTAAAATCTCGTAAAAATTTTCAAGTCACAGATCCTTACTCTATTTTTCAAGGAGAACATACCAACTTAGAAAAGAGTATGGAAACCATGATTCAATGTCTAAATGATCCACTCGATATGATAGAAGCAAGAATTAGTAGATTAGAGAACATGCGTAGGAATAAGGAAACTCTCCCTATTCAATCTTTGACTATTCCTAACACTTCTAGTCATATTGATGAAAACAAAGATCATGGTAACTTGAAGACTTTGACCAAGATTCAGTTTCACCACAAAGCCTTGAACTTGACCAATATCAACCCATTGACGAATTGGCAAGTTTTCATTTTAATAAGATTGAACTTGATCATGAATGTGAACCCGATCCCCAACTTTGTGATTCAGTTTCCATCTTCGAATCTATGTTGACTCCGGTATTCTTACCCAATTTGGACCAATTTTTCTGAGCCAACATTTATTCCCGTACCCATAGATTTTGAAATTGAATCACCAATTTTGGATAGTAACATTCCATTGATGGGAAAAGAATGTGAATATAAATTCTTGGACTTAGACTCAACGCTTGAACCAAAACTAACTCTCGAACCCCAAGTCATTTTCCCGAGTTTGTATTGGTTCTTGAACCTATCATTCTTGAGTCTAAGTCAACCATTCCACCAAGTCACATTCTTTTGTTGGACACAGGTGTAGACCATGATGACTCTGTGATGATTTTCCTAGACTGGTCATGTAAAGGAAGTATGTTTCACGATAGGATCTTTCAGATCCTATACATACTGGGGACTGTAAATATGTAAATAGAAAAGAGGTCAATAAAGTTAGGTTCCGTGAACTACCACATTATCTTGATTGGGTAGCAACACTTGACCCAATCAGACCACCACCGGAACCACCACCTTAAGGTAATATTTTCCTTCCCTTTCTTCTTTTTTTCATGCATCTATGCATTAATTCATGCATTGAGGACAATGCATGAGATAGGTGTGGGGAGGGTCTAACATAACTTAGGTTTTTTTTCCTTTTTATTAAAAAAATAAAAAAATAAAAATAAAAATTAACATTTTCTTTACTTTTAAAAACTTTTTGAAAATAGAAACAATATTTTGACATATTTTTTGTAAGAAATTAAGTCAATTTTAAGGAATAAGAAAATCCAAATTAGGATTTCTTAAAGTTGGTCAAAATAAGATTATCTGTTTGATTTTTAGGGTTAGGAAGATAATTTGTCAAAGTAATTTAGTCTTGATCTTTATCTTAATGAAATATGCACACTTCATACACTTACACACTTAGGGTTCAAAAACAAGATTCTTATGCCTTATAAAAAAAGAAAAAAGAATAAATATATATAAAAGATAAACAAATCTAATTATTGATTAGCTAGGTGCTTTGGACTAAGCAAGCCTTAGTATTTATGCGAAAGATGATTAGATAAGTTTGAATATATATATATATATATATATATATATATATATATATATATATATATATATCCTCTGATTAAGCTGGATATTTATGCCTAATAAAGCATAAGTACTCACGCCTAAAAGTGGTTCATATAATAAAATCCTTAGTTTTGTGGCCTTGTTTGCTCGAGTCCTTAAGTCCTTGTGGTGTTTTCTTACCCGGTGCCCTAAGACCGTTTGGTTTGGGAGTCATCGATTAAAGGCTCGTTACATGGGCAGATTAGAAAGCCTAATAGAACTAAGGAATAATACCACAAAATATATATATATATATAAATAAATAAGGCATAAGAGTTAGAGTTAATGAACCCTTAGTCAAAATTTTAACGGTCACAAGGTGCATATGACTTAGGGTAAAGTAATGACTAGATGAGAAGTACAATTTGACTCCTTACTTTGATTGATAACAAATTTTTGAATAGAGACTAAGTTTAGGAATGAAATTTTTAGTTTTCCTATAACTTATAGATTACTTAAAACTTACAATAATATTTCAAATATTTTTCTTTCAAAATGTGTTTTCAAAATACTAATATTTTTCTCTTTCTTTAAGGATTTTGTGGGTGTAATCCACTGAAAACCCTCACGAGATAATACTAGAGGTTTAAACGGCTTGTTGCACATGCTCGTGCAATCGCATGACCTGCGAAAGTGGTCTAATAATCCTTAGTATAGTTTAGTTGTTTTGCTCGAGGACGCGCAAAAGATAGGTATGGAGGTGTGACCGGTCACTAAGATTGCACATTTATTATCATATTCTCATACTTATTATAAAATAAAACTCTGCTTTTTTCTTAATTATTGGTTAATTTATTTGCAGGCCCATTCCTAAAGGAGAGTGAAGAGAAATGAGCCCAAAAGCTCATCAAATTCTGAATAAATCAGAATAAATTCGACATCAGGGAATCAGGGCAAATCTTGACAAATCAGAGAGGTTGAAAACTGGTTGAAATGAATCATCCCAAATCAAGCGGTTGAAGCCAAATACCAAAGGCTGTTTAATCACAATTTCAGAGCTGTAACAAGAAATTCAGCTGAAGATAAAGCCAGAACGCGAAACCAGGAGGCACCATCCCCTGGCTGTGGCCACCTGGCCACAGCCAGGCTGCGAAAACGCGGGAAAAATCGCGTTTCCGTAATTTTGTTACTTCAGTTGGGGGAGCGTTTGCTGCCCCTATCTTCTCACGCCTCTCCCCCTGGGTTTTTGCCTATAAAAGGTAGGTTTTTCACTGTAAATGGGAACGACGAAGCAAAGAGTAGATCATAGGCTAATTTGTAGTTTGTAACTTAGGATTTTATTTTCTTTCATTTAATTTTTATTTTTTTTATGTAACTGAGAGGAGATGATACTTTTATGGAGGAATGAAAGCAAGCTTGTACTGCAGGTGACACCTGAAAGCACACCTAGAGGGGGGGTGAATAGGTGAAAGTGCTAATCTAGAAACTAAATGCTCTAAATGCAGAAGCTAATGCAAATTTTGCAACACACTTAATACAACACACAAGTGTAGCCAAATTCCCGTGAAGGGCTCTGGACTAACTCCTCTTGATTCCCCTAGATATGGGTTGAGGTGCTATGTGAAGCTCTTGTGGTTAAGTACAAGTGAGGCACACACAAACAACCAAGCATATAAAGGAAATAACAATATGAAATATGTAAGGCACAAATGCAAGCAATAAGATATGAATGAATAATGCTTTGCACAAAGTAAAGAGAGAGAGTTAGAGAGACAATGGATCAAACGCAAAGGCCAAGATATGTTTCGAGGTTCGAGCACCTTGCTCTACATCCCCGCCTACACCACCGTGTAGGATTTCCAATCCACTATCTCCCACTGAGGGAACCTTCACCGAGAAGGATTTGTTACAACACTAGGAGTACCGAACTCCTCTCTCAAAACCGCCACACAGCCAAGGGTTAGGCCCGTAGCCAATACAACAACCAACACCTCTACCGAAGAGGGTTACAAACCAAACTCCACCTCTCACTAGAGGGAGCAAACAACAAGCCTCAACCTCTACCAAGAGGGAGCAAACACCAACCCAATACAACAACCTCAACCTCTACCAAAGAGGAGCAACACAAGAAATCAAGGGTTTACAACAAGTGGTATGTCTCAACCACAAACCTCTTTCCTTTTTCCACTTAAACAAGATCCTAATAGAATAGGATAGAAGATAAGCTCAAGTGTGAAAACTAGGTATTTGAAAACAGAAACTCAAAGAAAAATACTTGGAAAACTCTTATAAAAGATAGAAAATGAAAGCCAAGACAAATCTCCCAAAATACTCTTTTCTTTGATTTTTCCAAACCTAAAACAAATAAGATTGGAAGTTTAAAGCTTAAAAACACTTTTGAAAACTTGTTTTTAACACTAGGGAAACAGCAATTTTTCTCTTGTAAAAAACTTTAGCCAAAATCCCAAAGAAATGGGGTTTATATAGGCCAAAACAGAAACTAGCCGTTTGGCTGATCTGGCAGCCTGACAGGCTAGCGGTCGGCCGGCCCGCCGACCGCCAACGGTCAAAAATCCGACCGTTGGAGCAAACCGGTCGACCGCCCGGCCGACCGAAATAAACAGAGAGCACTGCTCTCAGGTCCGGTCGGCCGCCCGGCCGACCGTCCCTGTGTCTGCCAAACGTGCACAAGCTTGTGCACGTCGGTCGACCGCAAGGGTCGACCGGCCCTTGGTACGGTCGACCCGTGCGGTCGGCCGTCCTGGCCTGTCAGCCACTGTTCTGGAACAGAAACACAATTAAAACATTTTCCTAAAAATTCTTTTAAGTCTTGTAAAAATCTTCAAAAATAGTTTTATCATTTTGCATTGATATATAAACATGTGATAAACATTTCAACTCAAATATCAAGCATATGAAACCATTTTTGTTTCTTAACATTTTTACCAAAAATCAAACAAAACATGTATTTTTATCAAACTTGGATTTTTCAATACATGAATAGAAAAGTCAAAATAAGTTTGTTTAAAAGTTAAGCATGCATGTATAGAATGAAACAACTATACATATATCAATTAAACTTGTTTGATCAACTATTCATGAAAACTAAAAACCAAACATAAAATGTGTGTTTTGTGCACTTGAGCATATCAACTATACTAAGCTTTACAAATGGATCTAAACACACTATCTAAACTATGGATACCTAAGTCTTCTTGACGATCTCCATCTTCAAGTAGACCCGATCCAAAACTCCATCCATAGGCTAGGCAATGTGTGATCTTGAAGCTTGAGCCCTGAAATCACTTGTGAAGCTTCCAAACACCTCTTGTTGAAGCTATCACCAAACTAACATCTTGTTATAAGATCTGAGACTTAAAAACACAAGAATATTAGTAAACATAACTACATGAGTTAATCATCATCAAAACTAGGGTGGAAGGCCTTTGGCCAACAATCTCCCCCTTTTTGATGATGACAAAACTCATGGAGTTATATATGTATGGATTAAAGTTAAGCTTCAAAGAAGCTCCCCCTTAACTCATGCATAAAACAAATAACATAAACATGCATGTATGACAATGCATAAACAAGATGCTCTAGATACCAAATAAATATTCAAAACAAAATATGCTCTAGAGACCAATTAAAATTACACAATTAAACTTAATATATGCAAAACACAAATATGCATATATAAAACTCAAAATCTTTCTCCCCCTTTTTGTCAATATCAATAAAGGGGTTAAAGCTAAATCAAAAACAAGAAATTTTTCTCCCCTTTTTTCTAAAACAAAAACATAGCAATAAGGGGTTACGATCAATAAGATATCAAAGAAAAAATATGACAAAGTAGCATCTTGATATCAATTGAAAGTAAACATAAAACAATCAATAAATGGTATATGCTATATACATTCATGAAGAGGAAGACGCTAAGTTAACTTTCCTACACATATGCATTATATGAAGAAGGGATGATAAGCCCCAATTCACATAACACATATTATGTAATGCATAAGGAGAGATGTGAAGCTCCCCCTTACACACGTGTATCACATAAAAAAGAGTTATCTAGCTCCTCAATATAAGATACACTCAACATGAATCTATATGTAGAAGAGATGTTAAGCTCTCCTTGCATATAGGCAACATAAATCAAAAACTTTGAATTTTTCTTTAAACAAAATTTTTATTTTTGATATCAATTTAGAAAATATGATGAGATTTATTTATACCAATTTAAACTTTATATTCTACCATAAAGCAAGGGAGTGGAAATACAAATACCAATTGAAATAAGAAAATTGAATTTTCTCCCCCTTTATGAAATACAAACTAAACACATGCATAAGCTTGTTTAAAGATATCAGTTGAAAAACTAATCAATTGAAATAAAGTTTAAACTCAAGTTTTAGCATAAACAAAATTTGTGCTCTAAGATATATGAATATAGTAGGCACAAACAAACATATATGTATGAGAAATTAAATACCAATTGAAACTGATACCATTGAAATGAAAGCATACATACATACAAACATATGAGTATACAAGAGGATCAAAATTGATACCAATTGGAAGAGTTCAATGATACCAATTGAGACAATAATAATAGCATGGTATAACTCATATTATCAAAACGAAGAATACGAACTAGTTTAAAAAAAATGGAAAGTTTTGTTAACTAGTACGAAATCCTTCAAGCAAGGAATAAACTAAAGATAATTTTCATAAAACACATGTAAATCACATTGTACTTAAAAACACTCAATATTCAATGAAGTCCATACATGCTCATGAAAACATGCTTATGAGAAATATTTAAAAGATGGTGAGTGTACAAGTATATTGTGTAACATGGCATTATGAAGATATGCAATTAAGCTCAAAATTCCTTGAAACATTAAAATCTAATATTTTAATAAAAATTTACATTTCAAGGTATATGTATGTTTTGACAACACAAGAAGCATACATACACACAATTGAGGCCATAAATAAAGATTTGCATGAAAAGCAAATGACTCAAGGGGTATACATGTATATCTTAAAGTTTGGCAAAATAGACATATACATGAATTGAAATACACGATCATAGAATAAATCCAAAAATGGGAATACAAGTTTAGAATGCATGAATCATCAAAACTAGACTATACTAGCACATCTAATGGGTTCAAATAAGCATTCAAGCTCAAACATATATAGATTTATTTGTGGCCCACTATATGTAGAAGTATAAATCCTAGTGTTGACAAAACTAACATTTAAACTAATATTCACATCATGAAGTATCAAAACGAGATATAAATAAACATAATTAAAACAGATGTTGAGAATACAAAAGATTTTATCCATAGAAGGTTTGTATCTCATAAGTTAATTTAAGAATAATTAACTAGTATAAATTGATTTTAAAAAGAACTAGTTAAAGATCCTTCAAATACATCAATCATATGTTTTTCATAAAACATAACTAAATACATAAAGATTCAATCACTCAAGGTCTATAAAGCTCAAAATGATCATGAATCTAAGTCATGAAAAATAAAGGAAAATGTGAGTGTTGAAAGATCATGTAAATGGCATTTTTATGAAAATAGACATTGAAGCTCAAATGAAACATGAATAACAATTTTATTAAAACAAATCATGAAAAATCTAAAACACAAACTTCTAGGTATATGTATGATTTATCCAATCCTAACAATACACATACATATCCCAAACGTAAAAGAGTCTAATAAGGATGTTTGCATGAAGGCAAGAGACTCACGGTATACATGTATATTTATTAGATTTGAATTCAAAATACATATACATGAAGTAGAAACATGAAGGTAGGCAAAAACATGTATAAATGAGATAATCATCAAAATTAACTTATACATGTGCATATAGTGGGTACAAATGAGCATGAAGTGCAAACATATATGAATCAATTTGTTCTCACTATTTGTACATGCATACATGCAAGTTTTGATAAAAACTACATTTAAATTAGTTTATACCACATGAAGCACGAAAACAATTAAAACATGATCATGCTAAAAATATCATGAATGAACAAGCATGAGCATAAATAAAATGGGAGTTTAGAGATCATTACCAACTCCAAACCTCCAAAACATGGTGGTTGTCCCACCAAACTTCCCTTGAAAGTGATGCATCCAAATTGTTCTCTTTAAGCACGGAACGCATCCACTCTAAGGTACGGCAACTCTCACGTCATGTGAGAGCCCACATCTACATCAAAAATAGGAGGGGTGGTCTTTGGTACCCATATCTTCTTGGTCCATGGGGTTAGTCCCTTCTCTAACCCAAATAAATTTATTTGCTAAATTTGAAACATGTAATCTATCATAACAAAATTTAGCAATGTGGCCCATACGTCCACAATGTGTACAAGTGTACACATGAGCATACATGTGTTGGTGGTGACCGTGAGGAGCATGTATATGCCGTGGAGGGTGTGCATGAAAAGATGGAACTTGTTTCTTTCGAACCAAGGATTCCAAGCTTGTGTGGTTCATGGCACATTGGCTCATAGTGGAGCCCAAACAATCCATTTTCTTCTCTAATTAAATTTATATCATTTTCAATCATAGAAGAAGTGGAGCAAGCAATGGGTGAAGTGTGTGAAACTACCCTAGCATGGCAAACATGAGATCAATTTTATTTTGCAAACAATATTTTTCTCTAAACAAACATTCAAATCATTTGAAATGGAAATTATTTTATTTTTCAAAGCAACATTTTCTTTTAAAACAAAATCAACTTTTGAGGATAAATTTTCATTTTTCTTCAAAAGTTTTTCACAATCATTTTTAGATTTTAAAAACTCATTTTCTTTTAGTGCAAGATCAAGTTGAGATCTAAGTGAGTCACATTCACTAGAAACCTCTTCCTTCTCTTGCAAAACAATGTTAAGTTTAGAAGACAATTTTTCATTTTCTTTATTTAAAGCACAAGTCTTCTTTTTCAACAAATTATATTTTTCAATTAATTTTTCACAAACAATTGATAGTTCTTCATTTAAAGCATGGGCATCAACAAAGTCATTTGAAGAACTAGCACAATCATCACTATCTAGTTGAGTTTCTGATTGTACCTCAAGGGAGTCATTCCCTTGGACCATCAAGCATTGTGATTCGGATTCTCCACTAGATTCCTCTTCTTGGATTTGCACTTGAAGCTTGGAGGTGGTGGTTGTCAACATATTCCACACTGCAAATGCGGAATCAAAGTTAGAAGCAAGCATAAGATATTCTTTATTTAATGTGCTTTAATGGCCTCAAGGGCTTGTGCATTGGTCCCTATATGCTTGCGGTCACCAAGATAACATCTCTTGGTAGCGGCAAGGAAAACATGCAATCCTAGGTTTTTAGGCACATGGACATCCTATACTTCCGAACAACAATGTTGGAAGGGTCAAAACTAGGTGGGGTCATGAAGTCCATGGTAAACTATATGAGTGTGCAAACAAGCAAATGCAAACAATAGATTAGCAAACAAATGGATCTCACTCCTAGGATGTTAAGCCTAATATCAGGAGCGTAGGCTCTGATACCAATTGAAAAGCACACCTAGGGGGGGTGAATAGGTGAAAGTGCTAATCTAGAAACTAAATGCTCTAAATGAGGAAGCTAATGCAAATTTTGCAACACACTTAATATAACACACAAGTGTAGCCGAATTCCCCGTGAGGGCTCTGGACTAACTCCTCTTGATTCCCCTAGATATGGGTTGAGGTGCTATGTGAAGCTCTTGTGGTTAAGTACAAGTGAGGCACACACAACAACCAAGCATATAAAGGAAATAGACAATATGAAATATGCAAGGCACAAATGCAAGCAATAAGATATGAATGAATAATGCTTTGCACAAAGTAAAGAGAGAGAGTTAGAGAGACAATGGATCAAACGCAAAGGTCAAGATATGTTTCGAGGTTCGAGCACCTAGCTCTACATCCCCGCCTACACCACCGTGTAGGATTTCCAATCCACTATCTCCCACCGAGGGAACCTTCACCGAGAAGGATTTGTTACAACACTAGGAGTACCGAACTCCTCTCTGAAACACTGCCACACAGCCGAGGGGTAGGCCCGTAGCCAATACAACAACCAACACCTCTACTGAAGAGGGTTACAGACCAAACTCCACCTCTCACTAGAGGGAGCAAACAACAAGCCTCAACCTCTACCAAAGAGGGAGCAAACACCAACCCAATACAACACCTCAACCTCTACCAAAGAGGGAGCAACACAAGAAATCAAGGGTTTACAACAAGTGGTATGTCTCAACCACAAACCTCTTTCCTTTTCCACTAAACAAGATCCTAATAGAAATTAAGATAAGCTCAAGTGTGAAAAACTAGGTGTTTGAAAACAAAACTCAAAGAAAAATACTTGGAAAACTCTTGTAAAAGATAGAAAATGAAAGCCTAGACAAATCTCCCAAAATACTCTTTTCTTTGATTTTTCCAAAACCTAAAACGAATAAGATTGGAAGTTTAAAGCTTAAAACACTTTTGAAAACTTGTTTTTAAACACTAGGGAAACAACAATTTTTCTCTTGTAAAAAACTTTAGCCAAAATCCCAAAAAAATGGGGTTTATATAGGTCAAAACAGAAACTAGTCGTTAGGCTGATCTGGCAGCCTGACAGGCTAGCGGTCGGCCGGCCGGCCGACCGCCAACGGTCAAAAATCCGACCGTTGGAGCAAACCGGTCGACTGCCGGCCGACCGAAATAAACAGAGAGCACTGCTCTCATGTCCGGTCGGCCGCCCGGCCGACCGTCCCTGTGTCTGCCAAACGTGCACAAGCTTGTGCACGTCGGTCGACGCAAGGGTCGACCGGCCCTTGGTACGGTCGACCCGTGCGGTCAGCCGTCCTGGCCTATCAGCCACTGTTCTGGGACAGAAACACAGTTAAAACATTTTCCTAAAAATTCTTTTAAGTCTTGTAAAATCTTCAAAAATAGTTTTATCATTTTGCATTGATATATAAACATGTGATAAATTTTCAACTCAAATATCAAGCATATGAAACCATTTTGTTTCTTAACATTTTTACCAAAACCAAAACATGTATTTTTATCAACTTGGATTTTTCAATACATGAATAGAAAAGTCAAAATAAGTTTGTTTAAAAGTTAAGCATGCATGTATAGAATGAAATAACTATACATATATCAATTAAACTTATTTTGATCAACTATTCATGAAAACCAAAAACCAACCATAAAACGTGTGTGTTTGTGCACTTGAGCATATCAACTATACTAAGCTTTACAAATGGATCTAAACACATTATCTAAACTATGGATACCTAAGTCTTCTTGACGATCTCCATCTTCAAGTAGACCCGATCCAAAACTCCATCCATGGGCTAGGCAATGTGTGATCTTGAAGCTTGAGACCTAGAATCACTTGTGAAGCTTCCAAACACCTCTTGTTGAAGCTATCACCAAACTAACATCTTGTTATAAGATCTGAGACTTAAAAACACAAGAATATTAGTAAACATAACTACATGAGTTAATCATCATCAAATCTAGGGTGGAGGCCTTTGGGCCAACAACACCGGTGTAAGTGATCTCTTCTTCCATTGTTATTTAAATTGAATCAAAGTTACTTTTTCTTCTTTACTCTTGTTTTCGTTTACTCTCCTCTAATGTGTTGCAATCCAAGTGATTCTGTTAGCCTCGAGACTGCTTCGCCATTGCAAGTGCCCTTGATGGCCTATGGTGATGAACAACCATTCTCTTGCTAGTATAGCTTGCCCTTTTATTTTTAGTGTAGATCGGGAATGGGAAAATCCTACACGCCATGCTTGATCGCCTTCAAAGACAAGTAAGTCGTAGCTACGAATCCAAGGTATATGAGCACAAAAGGGGTAAGTAACTTTTAGTTTCTTTCTTTTCTTTTAATTCTTTAGTTTAGAACACCACAATCACCACTTCTTTTATCATTCCTTTTCCATTTCTTTGTACATATCATTTCTAATTTTTCCATCTTCTTAATCTCCCATCTTCTTCCTAACTCACTTTAACCTAATTTTTCTCTTTTTCTTTACAAGAACTAAAAGAAGAATTTTAACCATCCTTTGTATCTTAAAAGAAACTTACTAAAAAAGCTTCCATCGCTAGTCCCTCCTTGTGGATCACGACCCGCATAGCCACTTGCTATTACGGTAGAATTGAGCACTTGCACATCTCTATTTTAAAAGTTCTGAAATTCTGTATTTTTTGTGCAGGTCCAACTCAATCACGGGCCTTGGCATCCTTCTTCATCATGAGGTACCTAAGCACAGAATGATCGGTGAAAATGGTGGTTTTGGACCCTAGTAGGTAGGGACGAAATTTCTCTAAGGCAAACACTACTGCCAAGAATTCCTTCTCAGTCATAGTGTAGTTCAATTGAGCATCGTTGAGAGTCTTACTAGAGTAGTAAATCACATGCTGCTTGTTATCAATGCATTGTCGTAGGACAGCGCCTATGGCAAAATCTGAAGCATCGCACATGATTTCGAACGGCTTAGACCAGTCTGGTGCAAATATGATTGGTGCAAAAATAAGCTCTCTCTTAGGCTTCTCCCAAGAATTCATATATTCAGCATCGAAAGTGAAGGACACGTCCTTAGCTAATAGATTAGTCAAGGGCCTAACAATCTTGCAAAAATCCTCGATAAATCTTCGGTATAAACCGGCGTGTCCTAAGAAGGATCTAATATCCTTCACACATTTGGGCATGGGAAGCTTTGCAATAACCTCAATTTTGGCTCTATCCACTTCAATTCCTTTCTTGGAGATTTCATGACCCAAGACAATTTCATGTTTCACCATGAAGTGGCATTTCTCCCAGTTCAGTGTCAAATTTTTCTCAGCACAACATTGGAGGACAAGTTTTAAATGGTGGAGACATTGAGTGAACGAATCTCCGTAGATGGAGAAATCATCCATGAAGATTTCTAAGAATCGTTCTACTATATGAAAAAAGACTCAACATGCAACATTGAAACGTTACCGGGGCATTGCACAAGCCGAAAGGCATTCGACGATAAGCAAATGTCCTAAATGGACATGTGAACGTAGTCTTTTCTTGGTCCTCAGGAGCAATAGGAATCTGATTATACCCCGAGTAACCGTCCAAGAAACAGTAATACTTGTGGCCCGCCAATCGTTCAAGCATTTGATCAATGAAGGGGAGTGAAAAATGGTCCTTACGAGTTACAGCATTAAGCTTCCTATAGTCAATGCAAACTCGGATCTTCGTAGGAAGTCGAGTTTGGACCAACTCTTTGTTCTCGTTTTTCACTACAGTGAAACCGGATTTCTTTGGAACCGCGTGGACAGGACTGACCCATTGGCTATCAGAAATGGGATAGATTATCCCACTGTCTAAGAGTTTCACAATTTCAGCATGAACAGCCTCTTGCATTATAGGGTTTAACCTACGCTGCGGGTCTCTTTTAGGTGTTGCATCTTCATTGAGATGAATGCGATATTGAACTATGGTTGGACTCAATCCCTTTATATCAGTCATAATCCAACCAATGGCTTCCCTATGTTTTATTAGAATTGCTTTAAGATCTTCTTCTTCCCCGTCATTTAAATGGGAGGCAATGATGACAGGAAAGGTCTCTTGTTCGCCTAGATAGACGTACTTGAGATGCGCAGGTAAGGCTTTCAATTCTAAGGAAGAGGAAAGCTCACTGGGAGGATTAATCAAATTTGTTGGCTCCATATTTGATGAAATAGGGTTTGATGCTCAATTCACAGCTGACTCAACAACCTGATCAAGATTTAAGTCGTCAGACTCTAACTTGAATTCACACTCAGTTTCTAATTCCAATTCTTTCCTGTGCTCACTTGTTAAGATCTCTATGAGGTTGACTTCAAATGTTTGGTCCTCAACATCGCGGGGTTGTTTTCCTAGGTTGAAGACGTTGAGTTCTCTGGTCATGTCTCCAAAGGTTAACCTCATGGACCCATTCCTATAATTGATGATGGCATTGGCAGTAGCAAGGAATGGTCGCCCTAGGATAACAAGAGTTTGAGCCCTAAGATTGGACACAGGTTGTGTCTCTAGAACTATGAAATCAACAGGGTAAATAAACTCCTCGACCCGGATAAGGACATCATTAATCTCCCCTTTTAGAACTTTCACTGAACGGTCAGCCACTTGGATAGTGACTCGAGTTGGACTAAGATCGCCTAACCCGAGTTGTTGATAAACTGAGAATGGAAGCAAGTTGATACTTGCTCCCAAATCAAGAAGTGCACGACTAATCTCGGCTTGTCCTATGGTGCAGGCAATGATGGGACAACCTGGATCCTTGTACTTGACAGGGATCGGACCCAACAGTAGCTCACTAATGTTAGTGGCTAAGAAGACCTTTTTGGGTACATTAGTCTTTCTATTCTTGGTGCACATGTCCTTAAGAAACTTAGCATAGGATGGGACTTATTGGATGGCATCAAGAAGTGGCACATTTATCTTCACTTGATTAATATCTCAATTATCTTATCCATGTGTCGATTTTGCTTGTTATTTTTCAGCCTATTAGGAAATAGTACTATAGGCTGGTGCACCTGACTGGTTGACTTATCTTTTTCAGATTCGTCAGATTTAGGAGGAGTGAGATTAGATGAGGTGGATGCTTGATTGTGGTTGTGCTGAATGGGATTAGAGAGTGACACTTGATTATCAATTTTCTTTTCCGACCTCAATGTATGAACAACATTACATTGATTCATTGATTGATCCTCAGCCAAATAAGCTTGTTGAGAATTTTTAAGATTCGTTATTGGCTGACTAGGCAAGGTACCCTTTTGTCTCTCATTCTGTGGAGTGGCTAATTGACTCATTTGAACCTCTAGCCTCTGTATAGTTTGCATGAGAGGATCTTGGTTTTTTATGTATTTTTCTATGTTTCTCTCAAAGTCAGTCATTCTCCTTTCTAGTTGAGGATTCTGGAAGGAAGATTGTGGAGCTTGGTTGGGAAAGTTTTGTTGATAGTTTGAAAGGTTAGGTGGATGGTTGGGAAAATTATTGTGAAAATTGGAAAAGTTGGGCTAATGATTGGAAGAATTATTAGCATGATGGAAGTGGCTAGCATGATTTGACCGTGAGTGATCATTGTTATTTTAGCTTCATGAGAAATTCGGGTGATTTCTCCTGCCAGGATTGTACGTTGGTGCGTAAGGGTTATTGTTCGGCCTTGAAAAGGCCGCATTCATCGGTTCAGGGTATTGTTGCTGAGCCTGAAGCACAGGACACTCCTCAAACACATGATTCATGATTTGACAGTAAGTACAGCCCGGAGTTGGAAATTAGTTTGGGCTGACTTGATTGACTGGACTTGGTTCCTTAGTTTCTAAAGCTTACAGTCTTCTTGCTAGGTTAGCTAACTTAGCCTAATTAGCTATGAATGATTCAATAGAATGGAGACCTCCTTTTGAAGAGATGGAGTTTGAGTTCCTCGAGGTTTCACTAGTAGGTTCCCATTAGATGGTCTTTTCTGCTAGATTCTCATATAAATCTCATCCTTCATTTTCATCTTTCTGCAAGAATCCCCCTTGGCACATGCTTTCTAAGAGGGTCTTGGTCGAATAGTCTAAACCGTAGTAAAGAATTTGGTATTGTTGCCATTTCTCTATTCCATAATGAGGACATTTGACAAGGAGGTCTTTAAAGCATTCAAAGTACCTCCAAAATGGTTCACTAGGTTCTTACTTGAATTGCATGATGTTCTTCCTAATGAGAGCGGTCTTATGAATTGGATAGAATTTCTTCAAGAAGACCTTGATGAAACCATCCCAAGATGTGATAGAGCCAGCCGCTAAGCTGTAAAGCCATTTCTTGGCTAAGTCCTTAAGAGCGAAAGGGACAAATCTCAACCTAATAGCATCATCTACAGGTGTGGGATTTTCATTCATCATTAGATATACTTCCTCAAATTCTCTTATGAAGAAATAAGCATCTTCGGACTCTAGACCATGAAACTTGGGGAGTGTGTTGATGAATTGAGGCTTGAGTTCAAAATTATATTCACCAACCGATGGAAGTTGGATGCAAGATGAAAGTGAGGTTCTAATGGGATAGAACCTATCCTGCGAAGACGTCGGTTGAGCCATAACGGGATCTGGTCTTGGTTCAAACTTGGGTGGTGATGTGTTTCTAGTCAACCTAGATGAATTAGGGTCTCTTGACCACACTTGCATACACAAACACAATCACAGTCACAAACAAGTTTACCAACAGTCAACAAGAGTAATCAACCAAGCCTAATCTAAGGTAACCTCGACCTAGACAACTCCTAACTGGTTGATTGTCCACATGAGGTATAATGCAGACTTTGACCACAAGCTAATCAGCCAGGTCAGGGCAAGATTGGTGGGAGGTATCCGCGCAAAAGCGACATGCCTATTTAAGCCAAACCACCAGCCTTCGGGGTTTCGTCCCTCAATCCTTTTCCTAGACACTGATTTGGCAGGAGTCAAATTCTAACACCTTACCCCTTAGGATAATCTCCTAGTGAGTTCGAGATGTCCCTAAGGCCAACGTCTATTAGATTTTACTTAGGCTTAGGTGGTGCGTGCTTGGAGATGGTTTGTGGGCTAAGGAAGGGTAATGACTTCCCCACCTTATCTTGATTTGAGTTTTGCCCTTAGAATTGATTGTGCAAAGTGTGCAAGATATAGAAAAGTAGCATTCAAAAGCAAATATCACCCAAGAATGTTTTCTAAACTATATGCTATGCATACGTACCTTGTGTCCAGCTATCTTCAACAGTAATTGTAAAATAAACGTAATTAGACAAATGCCTAGAATGCAAGTCTAAACGTTTTTTTAAGCAATTAACAATCACTCAGATTACTATTGGATTAAAATAGGGATTGTAAATATTAGATATAGCAAGAATAATAACACACAAAAACTTTATTTTTGCAAGCAATATGTCCTGCAAAAAAGAGTTTTTAGTAGTCCGACAAAAATTTCAACTTTTGCAACGCAATTTCTTGAAATTCTGTTTCCTACTTTCGAGAGTAGGGGCACAGAATACCAAGTCTACTCTTGCAAATCTTGAGTGCTAAATCTGAATCTTGACATCACTAAAATAAGACACCAAACTTGTTTAAAAACAAATACACCGTTCCCTCCCCGGCAACGGCGCCAAAATTGATTGAAAAATGAAAGTGAAAGGAATTACCGTGTAGCTTTGGGCTAACGGGTCGTGTTCACGAGGAGGAATGCGATAGAAGTTTTTCGGCATTTTTGTTAAGTAACAACGAATGAAGTTGGTGTCTTTCTTTTAAGTTGAAAAAGAGAATGGAGAGAAGGGAGATGATTAAAAGAAAAATTGCAAATTTAGAGAAGGCTTTGGAAAGGTGATTTTTTTATAAAGCTTGAGAGTGATTTGTTGTTTTTATTATACGAAGAAGATCTAGGCTCACTATCTCATTACTCAACGATATGTTCTTCTCTTGAAATTCAAAGCGCCTTAACTTGATCATAGGCAAAAATTAAGCTTGAGTTTTAGAAAGTTTTAAGCAAAGCACATAAGATAGTTTGAAAAAGTTAACTCTTTTCTTTAAGAAATCGTCTTGAATTAAATATTAAATCATCAAGTAGTTCAAGTATGAGATAAAAACAAGTTCAAGACACATTTTTAAAAGAAGTAGAAGTTTAAAAATTCGAACCCATCTTCATGTGCCTTCAAGAACACTGTCAACAAGAAAGGCTTAGTTTAGGCATGCAAATGATTCATTGGGTCTTTTCCTCAAAGCCATTCAAAAAGAAGAAGGATCAGAGAGAGGAATAATAGTGAGCTCAGAAAACTAATTTAGCTACTCAAGGAAGACGAAAAACAATGCAAGTAAATAAAGCAAGACATACCGTGAAATGGAGTGGAAGAAGAGAAAGCTTGATCCTTTTATTGATGTCACTTCAATCTTTAAAATACAATCACTCAATTCCTCTCTCTCACTGGTATTTGAACTGAACTACAAATTACAAAACAGAGTTACAACTTCTATACTATCTAACAAAGAGCCTAAAAAATAAAGAGAAAAACTAAATCTAAGTTCCGGTATCTTTTTCTGTACAAAACCTTACTTATTATAGGCAAAACTCCAGAAGCAAAGGAGTGAGGAGATAAGGGGAGCAAACGCTCCCCTTATCTCCACCAACAAGATGCGGATCTGCGGCCAGGATGTGGCCAAGTGGCCACATCCTGGTGGTGAATTGGCTGGCATGGACTTTGGCTCCTTTTTGTCATGCTGGATTCTCTGTTTCAGCTCCTGGATTTGACGAAACGACCTTTAATTGTTGGCTTTAACCACTTGATTTGGGAAGATTCATTTCAACCGGTTTTCAACCACTCTGATTTGCCAAGATCTGCCCCGATTTCTTGATTTCGAATTTATTCTGAACAGAATTTGATGGGCTTTTGGACTTGTTTCTCTTTCCTATCCTTTAGCAAAGGGCCTGCATTTTATAAAGAAAAATAGGACTTATTAATATGATTTATTTAGATAATAGGCTTGGTAATGTGAAAATATGTATGCAATATATATGACCGATCACCATGGCTCCAAAAAGCAGCAGACCATGGCAACGGGACCACCTCCAAGGGCAAGTCCATAGCCACCACTTGGGGCATCATTCCCCCGAGCAGCCTCAATCTCAGCCAATCATGGAAGAGCCTGCTTTCGCATCCTTCTAGGGATAGCTGGAGACACCCACCCACAATCGACGTACGAGGGCCAGCTCCTCCGAATGTTCGTTGACATGAAGGAAGAGATGTAAAAGCAAAAAGCTCTATTTGACCACAAACTGATGCTTGATCGAGAGAACACTACCCACGATCGGGAGGTGTTAAAGCACCTAAATGACCAACTCATCACTCAGGTCACAACCCTTCAAAATAGCCTAGGCGTCCTCTACTAACAGATAGGCCCACTGATACGGCGACTCAAGACGGCGAACACACCTAAAGCCGAAGGTATCGCAAAATAACCTCTCCTACTCCTTCAAAGCAATCTGATAACGGGTTAAATTTGTCTCATCTTTATACAAGAGATTAGTTTGATTATACTTAGAGAAAGACCGAAGAGTTCATATGCATCCAAGATATCGACAAGCTTATACAGATGTGAGTCGAGGAGACAGAGGTGTCACATTACGATAGACTCAGAGCTGTCACCATCGATGCTTTCAAATCCCCCTTTTCCTAGAGCATATTGGCGTGTGGATTTCCAAAGAAATTCACGATTATGACCTTTCACTATAACTCTTGTCTGAGCGATCTGATTCAGCATCTCCGCTAGTACCAGGGTAAGATGGTTATCTATACTCAGAATGACCCCATCTTGTGTCTGATCTTTCCCTCCAGCTGAAGGGAGTAGCCTCTAATTGGTTTTACTCTCTCTGTCCATGGTTGATCCGCAAGTTTAAGGATCTCACCAAGTTGCTCCTCTCGTAGTACTCCTCCCACAATGAGTTCAAGTAGAATAACCACCACCTTCTTTCCGTCAAGATGAGACCCATCGATAGTCTTAAGGTGTACATTGGCTAGTTCCAGAGTCAAATAGCTAAGGTACATAACTACAACAAAGATGTCTACGCTCTCGCATGCATCAGCGGACTATGGGTCACCCACCTATTATATAAATATCTGGTGAAGTATGTCACCTGTAGGAGTGAGGTCCTGTAACAAGCCCAACCATACATCCAGTTGGAGGAGGTGACGAAAACCTCTGCCAACCAGTTGCTCAACCACGATAAAGACAGAGAAAAAATGAAGACGCATCATGGAGCCCTTCCATCGACAATCAGGGTCGCATATGAGGTGCATTCAAGAAGCAGCCATTCCGGAATCCCCAACAGAGTCTACTCTGAGCATACTAAGTGGATGACAACTTCACCCCGCTGAAGCTCTCTATCCAGGGTGTCTTCGAAGCCATCAAGGGTCAACTATGGGTGAGGCATCTGAAGCCAAGGAAATACGATCCTGCCCATCCTGGAGCAAGATTACTGCTCTTTCCCCGATCGCAAAGGGCATCAAACTACCCAATACCAATCCCTTCGTATGTATCACGAAGACCTTATCTAGCAAGGGTATCTTTAGGAATACATCCTTACACTCGGAGCTACGTCCGAGATAAAAGGACGACAAAGAGCTCCCTCTCTGACTTGACCGTGACACATGGTACTTATTACAGAGCGGTTGACCGAGTCTAACCTTTCAAATAAGAGCAGGAAAGTTTCTCTAGCGGAAATACTATCTACATCTCATTCCATGTATTTTATTAAAGTCATTTAATAAAATAACATCCTGATTCTTAATCACTTCCCTACATCTTTCATAAGAGCCATCGAACCTGCTCGACGACCCTCATTTGGCCAGACTACGAACTTCTCTTTTCAGAATCCAATTTGCATGTCCAAGGAGGGATTCACCCACTCAGGATTGACAACATCAACATCCATCTCTGGGCTCCCTCGAGTTCTTCCCTAGTCGGGCAACAGTCGTCTGAAAGGCTCATCCCCAGTCAGGCCATTGCAGTCTAACTCCAAAGCTGAGGGCTCCCTTATTCAAAGTCCTCTATTTGTGTGCTTTGAGTAAGGAAGCCTCCATTCGAGAATGATAACACAAGCATCCGCCTCCGGGCTCCCTAAAGCTCATCCCCGGCTGGGCAACTACCGTCCGAAAGTTTCATTCCCAACTGGGCAATCGCCAGGCTCATCCCCAACTGGAAAATTATCATCTGAAAGGCTCATCCCCGACTGGGAAATCTTCATACCTTAGGCTTATCTCTAGTTGGGCAACTACCGTCTGGAAAGTTCATTCCCAACTGAGCAACTTTTAGGCTCATCCCCAATCGGGTAAATACTACCTGAAAGGTTCATCTCTAATAGGCTACTTTCAGTCAAACTATGAAGCTGAGGGCTCCCCTCACTCAGAGTTCTCTGTTTGTGCGTTCCAAAGAAGGAAGCCACTACTCGAGAATCATAGCACAAACATCCACCTTCAGGGTCCCTTAGGTTCATTCTCGATTAGGCAACTACCGACTGTAAGGTTCATTCCTAACTGAGAAACTTTCAGGCTCATCCTTAATTGGGCAACTGCCCTTTCGAAGGCTTATCCAAATTGAGAAACTACCAATCCAACTCGTAGCTAAGGGCTTCTTTCACTCAGAGTCTTCTCTCATAACTAAGGGCTTCCCTGACTCAGAGTCTTCTGTTTGTATGTTGATTGGTAGTGAAAAGTGCATTTTTATCATTATATTTACCATCACATTTTCTTATTTTTTCCTATAATTCTGCACATTTACTAATATTTTATGATTTATTGTGTGCAGGCCTCGAAATATTAAAATAAAGAAATAAAGCTTAAAAAGAAGCCCAAAAGCCCATATTCAAGCCCAAGTGCAAAAGTGCAAATATTAATTGTCAAAATTGCAAATACACAAGAGCCAAAGTTGCAAATATTAAAGAAGAGGGAAGATAGACTTCTATTCAACCCTAAAAACTTGCAGATGAGGATAAAAGCCAAAGAAGGATAGCAAATTTCGTTTAAAAGATATGGGAAGATTTGAGATCTAGGGTAACTTGCTTCCCAAGTTATCTCGAAATCCCAAGATGAAGAGTCAAGATGCAGCTTCCAGAAGCAAAATCCCAGATGGACGGACCAGGAGAAGCCACGCGCCAAAGCGCGTGGCCAGCCGACACTGCATGGCCGCGGAAATGCGGCCCAAGCCGTGTTTCCGCGGCATATTGTGTTGGCCCAAAGGCCTATCACCCTAGTTTTGATGATGATCAACTCATGAAGTTATATTTACTAATGATCTTGTGTTTAAATTAGTGACAGATTCATTATCAAAATCTTAGTAGGTGCATAGCTCAACAAAGGACAAATATCAAGATTTGGAGCTAGCACAGTGTGATCCAAGGAGTTTTGGATCAAGCTTGGACCAAGTCAAGAAGATGAGAAGCCTTCAAGTGAAGACTTCAAGAAGATGAAGACTTGTGTCTAGGTATAAGATTTTGTTTTTGTTTTAGATAAAATGTAAAGGATAGATAGTTGGTGGATTGCTCAAGTAGATATCACACACACACTCTTGAATTTGTTGTCTTTTCATAAAAGAATTTTCAGATTTAGAAAAGACTTTCATTTTGGAAAACATAGTTTTTGGTTCTTGGTATTCAAAGTTATATATTTCAACCAAAACCTTATTTAGAGCTTAATGACAAAAACATAGATATTTCATTATGATTGTGTAGTGGATCATATCCATACACACTATGCCTTAAAAGTATATCTTGTTTTTGTATTTGATGAAGATTTTGAAAAACAAAGTTTAGAAAACATGTTTTAGAAAAATACAGTTTTTATCATGGGCCAAATATTTTCAAGTTACAGAAATAGTCCAATCTTTTATAACATGCCTTGATTTTGTGCAAGCATGTTTGTATATCAAAGTATATTGGTTAAACTATTTTTGTAGATTTTTATGTATTTTATGGGATTTTATATGAGCCACAAAGACAAACTTTTTATCCCAGAAAAAATGTTTCAGGCTTCAGCCAAGTCGACTAGTCGACCTAACTAGTCGACTATACCTGAAGTCGGTCGACCGGGCCGGTCGACCGACGTGCACAAACGTGCACGCCTGTGTGTACTGGTGGTCGGTCGACCGTGCCGGTCGACCGCTCCAGAGAGCAGTGCCCTCTGGAAAGTTCGGTCGACCGCACCGGTCGACCGTGGCTCCAACGGTCAGAAATCCGACCGTTGGCGGTCGACCGGGCCGGTCGACCGGCAGTACTGACAGATCCCAACGGCTATATTTGTCTGGCCTATAAATTGGGGGGTCTTGTCATTGTTTTGTTACAAGATTTTGGAGACTTTTAGAGCCAGTTTTTCCCATACTTTCAAAAGAGTTTTCTCCACAAAATAGAGAGCAAATATTTCCTATCTAAAGGGAAGTTTTTATAAAGAGTGTTAAAAGAGATTTCTTGAGTTTTTCACCAAAGTTTCTTTCCTTGCTTTCTCACAATCACTTGAGCTATCCATTGCCTAATCTATCCATAGGATTGTGTTGTGAGAGTTTTTGTTAGGTTATCAAAGTGTTGTGATCACCAAAGATCTTTTCTTTATTCTTGGAGGAGACGGGCAAGTGTGCTCGTCGTTGTTTTGAGTTCGGGTGCGGACTCGGTTGTTTGAGGTGCGGCCTCGGCGAGCCGGTGGGCTTGCGGTGTGTACGGGACTAGGGAGTCCGAGGGCTTGTAGGTGTTGCAGCACCGAGGAGAGATCCATTGGGATCTTGCATAGTGGAAATCCTTCGTGTGTCGAAGGCGGGGATGTAGAGCAAGTGTGCTCGAACCTCGAAACATACCCTTGTGTTTGCGATTGCTCACTCTCTCTCTCTCTCTCTCTTTGTCTCATTTATATCTTGCATAGCTTATATTGTCTTTCCATTTACATGCTTGATATATGTTGCGTGCATAATTGATATATATACTTGCGTGGGATTGTTGCTAACACTTGTATTCAACCAAGAGAGCCAACGCGGCACCTCAACCCATTCAAGGGGAATCTAGAGGAGATTGTCCAGAGCCCTTCACGGGGAATTCGGCAACACTCTTGTGTTATACATAGTGTTTAGTGTAAAAGTTTTAATTAGGTCATAATTGTTTTTAGCTTCCGCATTATTTGCATCATTCATCATTAAGTGACCATTAGATTAGCCATCACCTATTCACCCCCCTCTAGGTGATTTACAATTGGTATCAGAGCTTGATACTCTGATTTTGGTCTAACAACCTAGAGTAAAAGATCCTTATTTATAGGTTAATCACAAGATTTGTACACACACCATGGACTTCATGTCACCACCCACCTTTGACATTCTTAACATCCAAATTTGGAAGGTTAAGATGTCATTGTACCTCAAGGCCTTAGGAATTCATGTATATCTTGCCACTACTAATAATGCATATTCTTTAGATGGTAAGAATTTTGAGGCTAATGCAAAAGCCCTTCATGCTATCAAGTCAACCCTAAATGATGATTATTTATCTAGAGTTGCTAATATTGATTCGGCTTTTGTAGTGTGGAATACCCTCATCTCCCTCGGTGAAAATGAACAATACTATGCGGGGAGCGATTCGGACGTTGGAAGCAACACCTCCAACGTGTGCTACATGGTCCAAGGGGATAACCCCCTTGAGGTAAACTCCGAATCCGATGATGAGGACATGTCATATGATGAGCTCACTTCATTTTGCCAAACAATTCTTGAAAATATGACATGCTTAAGAAGGAAATAAAAATTTGAAAAAGAATATTGCTTGCATGCATGTAGAACAAGACTCTTTTAAATCTAACATTGCATGTTTAGAAAAAGATAACAAAAATTTGAAAAAGGATTTTGATTGCATGCATAAAGAAAATGATTCTTTCAAATCTAAGATTGCATGCTTAGAAAAGGAAAACAAAGATTTGAAAAATGAGAATGTTTCCTTATTTTCAAATTGAATGATTTTTTGTGAAGGAAACAATACTTTGAAAAATAAAATTGACTTGGTGGAAAACAAAAAGAAGTTGTTTTTCAAGAAAATATTACTTTGAAAAGAAAATTTGTTGAAAAAGAAAAGGATTTTGTTTCACAAAAGAAAAAGAAAAATGATCATATATCTCATCATGCTTTACATGCCACCACTAATGAGATAAACATGTTGAAAATAAAATAGATAGTTTGAGCTCTAATTTGAGCACATGTGCATTCAATCATACTAAATTGGAGTCTTTGTTTTCAAAGAAACAAACTCCATCCATTCATGCACATCATCATGCTTATGTTGCACACCATGATCATGCACACTCACATAAGCATTCTAAGGTGTACGTATGTACACATTGTGGCCGTAAAGGCCATTTAGCAAAATATTGTTATGATAGATTAGATCATTTTAATTTTGCTAAGAATAAAAGATTTTGGGTTCCTTACAACAAAGCTAACCCCCGTGGACCCTACAAGAAAATATGGGTACCAAAACCCTCACCATTTGCTTGTGATGTAGGTGAGGGCTCTCACAAGACGTGAGAGGATTGGTGCCTTGGTAGTGGATGCAAATGGACTTGATGGACACACATTTGGAGCACCGCTATCAAGGAGGCTTTGGTGGGACAACCACCATATTTGGAGCTTTGGAATTGGTAACAATTTCTAAACACCTACTTTTATTTATGCACATGCTTTTAATTTCATATATCATATAGCATGTTCATATTTTTGTGTGCTTCATGTGGTATTTACATGTTTAAATGAGATTTTATCAAAACGTGCATATATACATATACAAATAGTGAATTATAATTGATTCATATATGATTGAACTTCATGCTCATTTGTACCCACTATATGCATATGTATAGTCTAGTTTTGATGATTCTTTCATTTATACTTGTTATGCCTATTTTTATGCTTTACTTCATGTATATGTATTTTTAATTCAAATCTAATAAATATACATGTATACCCGTGAGTCTCTTGCCTTCATGCAAACATCATTAATAGACTCTTTTAATATTTGAGATATGTATGTATATTATTAGAATTGGATTAATCATACATATACCAGGAAGATTAGTGTTTTGATTTTTCGTGTTTTTGTTAAAATGTGACTTATGAGCTTCATTGACTATTTTCATAAAAATGCTATTTACATGATCATTTAACACTCACATTTTTATTAAAAACATTTTGAGCCTTATAGACCATGAGTGCTTAAATTTTTTACGTATCTAGTTATGTTTATGAAAAACATAAGATTTGATATATTTGAAGGATCTTTAACTAGTTTTCAAAAAAAAACAATTTATACTAGTTATTTATTCTTCAAATAATTTTTGAGATTGACACATGATTCTATTATTCTCAAAATTTGATGCTTCATGATTTGAATATTAGTTTATATGTTAGTTTTTGTCAACACTAGGATTTATACTTGTACATATCGTGGGCCACAAATAAATCTATTTATATTTGTGCTTGAATGCTTATTTGAACCCATGAAATGTGCTTGTATTGCTTAGTTTTGATGATACACACATTTTTAAACTTATATTCCCACTTTTTGGATTTGATTTATGATCATTTATTTTTCATTTCATGTATATGTGTATTTTGCCAAACTTTAAGATATACATGTATACCTCTTGAGTCATTTGCCTTTAATGCAAATTTATTTATATGGACTCAATTGTGTTTAAGAGATATGTATGTATACCTATTGTGTTGTCAAAACATACATATATCTTGAAATATATTTTTTTAATAAAAAATTTGTGATGATTTTCGTGTTTTCTTATTTAAAGAAATATTGAGCTTTATTGACATTTTCATGATACCATGTTCCACATAACACTAGTGCACTCACCTCTTTTGAAAATTTTATGGACTTCATGGATATTAGAGTGTTCTTAGTACCATGTGATTTACTTGTGTTTCATGAAAAACATTTTTCTAGTGCAAATTTTTCATTTGGTAGTGTTTTTCAAACTAAGCTTATTTTCAAATCTATTTTTGAAAACCCCTACCATCTATGGGAGGATGGATGGGCGATTATGCCTTGTATGCTTCATTGAAAATCTTTTACCTTGTGCATATGAAGGGTGGTAGGTTATGAGATATACACTTGATTTTATTGTCATGTTAATTGGTATCATTGAATCGTTTCAATTGATATCAATATGAACTTATTTTGTATATACTCATATTTTGTTTTCTTATATATATGTATGTTTCAATTTCTTTTGGTATACTCATTTCTCATACATATATATGATTTCCATGTGCTTAACTCACAATTGGCTCACATTTTTAAAAGCACAAAGTTTATGATGAAAAATAAACAAAAATTTTTCATATGTTTACTATTGATATTAAAAAAAAAAATATGTTGATTTGATATCTCAAAATGTTTTTTATTAAGTAAGTTCAAAAATTTTGAAGAAAAATTCAAAATGTCTGATTTGTATTTCTTATATGCAAGGAGAGCTTAACATCTCTCTTACATATGGATTCATGTTGAGTATATTATAAATTGAGGAGCTTGACAACTCTTCTTTATATGATATACGTGTGTAGGGGAGCTTCACATCTCCTCTTATGCATTACATAATATGTGTTATGTGAGTTAGGGCTTGTCATCCCTTCTTCATGTAATGCATATGTGTAGGGAAGCTAACTTAGCGTCTTCCTCTTCATGAATGTATATCGCATATAAATCTTTATTGATTGATTTGTATTACCCCTTCTTGATCTTTTTGTTTTTGACAAAAAAAAGGGGAGAAAAATTTGTTTGATTTGATTTTACTTTGAACCCTTTGTTGATGATTGACAAAAAGGGGGAGAAGTATTTGAGTATATATGCATGTTTTCATTGCTTAAGGGGGAGTAGTATTTGTCTTCCTTGTTATTTATGCATATATGTTTTTGTTTTGCAAATAGGAGAAAAAGATTTATTTTGTTTCATCTCCATCATTTGCATACATGTTTATGAGCTTCATTGTCATATATTATTATTTATGTCTATGCATGAGTTAAGGGGGAGCTTTCTTGAAGCTTTACTTTAATCCATACATATATAACCTCATGAGTTTTGTCATCATCAAAAGGGGGAGATTGTTTGCCCAAAGGCCTATCACCCTAGTTTTGATGATGATCAACTCATGAAGTTATATTTACTAATGATCTTGTGTTTAAATTAGTGACAGATTCATTATCAAGATCTTAGTAGGTGCATAGCTCAACAAAGGACAAAATATCAAGATTTGGAGCTAGCACGGTGTGATCCAAGGAGTTTTGGATCAAGCTTGGACCAAGTCAAGAAGATGAGAAGCCTTCAAGTGAAGACTTCAAGAAGATGAAGACTTGTGTCTAGGTATAAGATTTCATTTTTGTTTTAGATAAAATGTAAAGGATAGATAGTTGGTGGATTGCTCAAGTAGATATCACACACACACTCTTGAATTTGTTGTCTTTTCATAAAAGAATTTTCAGATTTAGAAAAGACTTTCATTTTGGAAAAACATAGTTTTTGGTTCTTGGTATTCAAAGTTATATATTTCAACCAAAACCTTATTTAGAGCTTAATGACAAAAACATAGATATTTCATTATGATTGTGTAGTGGATCATATCCATACACACTATGCCTTAACAGTAAATCTTGTTTTTGTATTTGATGAAGATTTTGAAAAACAAAGTTTAGAAAACATGTTTTAGAAAAATACAGCTTTTATCATGGGCCAAATATTTCAAAGTTACAAAAATAGTCCAATCTTTTATAACATGCCCTGATTTTGTGCAAGCATGTTTGTATATCAAAGTATATTGGTTAAACTATTTTTGTAGATTTTTATGTATTTTATGGGATTTTATATGAGCCACAAAGACAAACTTTTTATCCCAGAAAAACTGTTTCAGGCTTCAGCCAAGTCGACTAGTCGACCTAACTAGTCGACTATACCTGAAGTCGGTCGACCGGGCCGGTCGATCGACGTGCACGCCTGTGTGTACTGGTGGTCGGTCGACCGTGCCGGTCGACCGCTCCAGAAAGCAGTGCTCTCTGGAAAGTTCGGTCGACCGCACCGGTCGACCGTGGCTCCAACGGTCAGAAATCCGACCGTTGGCAGTCGACCGGGCCGGTCGACCGGCAGTACTGACAGATCCCAACGGCTATATTTTTCTGGCCTATAAATTGGGGGGTCTTGTCATTGTTTTGTTACAAGATTTTGGAGACTTTTAGAGCCAGTTTTTCCCATACTTTCAGAAGAGTTTTCTCCACAAAATAGAGAGCAAATATTTCCTATCTAAAGGGAAGTTTTTATAAAGAGTGTTAAAAGAGATTTTTTGAGTTTTTCACCAAAGTTTCTTTCCTTGCTTTCTCACAATCACTTGAGCTATCCGTTGCCTAATCTATCCATAGGATTGTGTTGTGAGAGTTTTTGTTAGGTGATCAAAGTGTTGTGATCACCAAAGATCTTTTCTTTGTTCTTGGAGGAGACGGGCAAGTGTGCTCGTCGTTGTTTTGAGTTCGGGTGCGGACTCGTTGTTTGAGGTGCGGCCTCGGCGAGCCGGTGGGCTTGCGGTGTGTACGGGATTAGGGAGTCCGAGGGCTTGTAGGTGTTGCGGCACCGAGGAGAGATCCATTGTGATCTTGCATAGTGGAAATCCTTCGTGTGTCGAAGGCGGGGATGTAGAGCAAGTGTGCTCGAACCTCGAAACATACCCTTGTGTTTGCGATTGCTCACTCTCTCTCTCTCTCTCTCTCTCTTTGTCTCATTTATATCTTGCATAGCTTATATTGTCTTTCCATTTACATGCTTGATATATGTTGCGTGCATAATTGATATATATACTTGCGTGGGATTGTTGCTAACACTTGTATTCAACCAAGAGAGCCAACGCGGCACCTCAACCCATTCAAGGGGAATCTAGAGGAGTTTGTCCAGAGCCCTTCACGGGGAATTCGGCAACACTCTTGTGTTATACATAGTGTTTAGTGTAAAAGTTTTAATTAGGTCATAATTGTTTTTAGCTTCCGCATTATTTGCATCATTCATCATTAAGTGACCATTAGATTAGCCATCACCTATTCACCCCCCCCCTCTAGGTGATTTACATATTGGATAAGTCTGGGGAACCGCTTTCGTTGAGGAGTTGTTATGGGACTCTACTTCCTTCTGCACCTATAAATACCCCTGCAGTGCAACCGAGAAGGGCGTACAGAAAATACAGAGCTAAAAGCTAGGGTTTTAGGCTTTCTTCTAGTTGTAGTTTAGGTTTTTATTTTTCTTTTGTAATTTTAACTGAGAGGAGAGGATATTTTCATGGAGGAAGGAGACCAGCTTGTATTGAGGTGACATCGGTGTAAGTAGTCCTTTCTTTCATTGTTAATAAAATCAATTCGAAGTTTGTTTCTTTTTATTCTTCTATTGTTGTTCTTCTATTTTTGGTTTATTTTCTCTGATGTCTTGCAAACCGTGAGAACTAGTCGCTTCGAGATTGCCTAGCCGAAGAAGCGCCCTTGATGGCCTATGGAGATGAACAAGCCTTCCCTTTAGTTTGTCTTTTCTTTTCATAGTGTAGATCGCGAAGATGGAAGATCCTATACGCCATACTTGAATGCCTTCCAAGACAAGGTAAGTCGTTGCAAACGGATCAAAGGTAAGCAGGGCAGAAGAGGTAGGTACGTGTTATAGATTTCTTTCTTTTATTTCTTTAGTATAGATCACCACATCTTCCACATCTTTCCAAATTCTTTCCCTACTCATTGTAAATACCATTGTAACTAAAAAAAATAAATAAAAAAGAGATAACTTACTTAAACCCTTCCATCGCTAGTCCCTCCCTGAGGATCAAGACCCGCATAGTCATTGCTACCGCGGATTAGAATTGAGCACCTTGCACATCTTGTTCTAAATCTAAAATTCTTTATTTTGTGTGCAGGAAAATCTCAATCAAAATTTTGGCGCCGTTGCCGGGGAGGGACGGTAAGTTATTCTCTAATAATAAATTTTTTTTAACTAATTCTTTTATTCTTTCTGTTTGCAGGTTTGGAGAACAGGGAAACTGACAGCAGAAGTAGACATATAGCAACTCTGTGCCTCTGCCCTCGAAGGCAGAGCACAAGAGCCTACTTCAGAGCCGCGGAAATGCGGCAATTGCTGCGAAACCGCGGCCTGAGTAGTTCCCTACTGATCCATCTTTTTGCAGGTTGCTGCAAATTGCAATATCTGTCTACTGCTCTGTTAAGCTTTGTTCTGTGATAACCCTGCTTACTGCTAATTAATCAACAGTAACATACTTATTGTTAAAGATAAAAATTGATTAGACGTTTGCATATTAGGTACGTGTCTTTTCAATTCCTTTATTTTTACTGTTGAAGAGTGCTGGAGCAAGGTACGTTCGCATTGCATGTAGAATAGGACTCATCTCTTGGTTGATGCTTTGAGTGAATCTTATTTACATATTTTGTACACTTGCACAAATTTATTTTAAGGGTATAACCCATTAACAAGATAGGTGGGGATTTCATCACCCTTTCTTAGCCCAAAAATCATATCCCAAGCACTCACTAACCCAAGCCTAACTTAAAATTAGTAGACGTTGGCCCTAGGGACATCTCGGACTCAATTAGGAGATTATCCTAAGGGGGAACAGTGCTGGAAGTTGACTCCTTCCAAATCAGTGTCTAGGAAGGGGATTGAGGGCCGAAAGCCCGAAGATTGGTGGTTATTTAATTAAGGAACGTCTTTGACGGAAAACCTCCCACCACTCTTGCCCTGATTAACTTGTGGTCAAAGTCTGCACCCTACCTCCCTTGGACAGTCTAACCAGTTAGGAGTCGTCTAGGTCATAGGTTTACCCTAACTTAGGTTAGAATTTTTTCTTTTTTTGTTTGTTTATTTGTTTGTTTTCTTTTTTTTTGTTTGTGTTTGTGTGATATGGCATATAACAATTTTTCCAATTTTAATCATATTACACACCTTTTTCGGATATTACCAATCGCATATCATAATTTTGACCAACCTAGTATGCCGGAATGGTCTTATCTGAATGTATATAACCCATGCCCCCCATCTTATGACCATAATTTTCATAACAATTTCAACTCTTCACAGAGTTCATGGGGTTTCGATTCCCCCGAGTCCAATTTTTAACCCACTTGTCCTCCGTCTCTACCTTGTCTACAATATTCCCAAGATTCATACTCAGATCCACCAAGTCAGAATAGACTACCATCTATCCAGGAATGATGAGTATGCATGAGTCCAAGCAACAATTACCATCAATCGCAGACATGATTATGCGTGAGTCCACCGACTCACAACTTCATCACGATTACACTTCATCCTTTCAAGTCCAATCGCAACATGATGCACCTATCAACTATGAAAGGATGCTTGCAGCCATGACTCAGTGATTGGTCGCTAATGTTGCATATTTAAGTGTCATATTTCCATACTTATTATAGAATAAAAGCCTGCATTGTCCTAATTAATTGTTTAATTTATTTGCAGGCCCATTCTTTAAGGAGATGAAGAGAAATGAGCCCAAAGCCCACCAAATTCTGAATTAAATCAGAATTAATTTAAACTCAACGAATCAGGGCAAAATCAAGAGGTTGAAAACAGGTTGAGAAGAATCCTCTCAGAATCGATTGGTTGAAGCAAGTTTGATTCAGATTCTGACTGGATACATTTTAGTATTCGAATCATAACTTTTGCTACAGAATCTCAATTCTGATGATTCAAGATGATCCAAAAAGCAGACTGACAGAGCTACAACTCTTATGTTGATCATTATTTCTAATTCTATCATTTGATATGTGATATTCAGCAATCAACACACCAACAAACTACAGATCAGAACTGAATATCCACCTCAAATCAAGTTTGAAGATAAGGGGAGTTCAAAAATTGCCAGATTTACTTATCTTCATACTCCTCTACCCTCTCCATTTCTCCTATAAATACCTGCACTCAAAAGCAAAAGGGAGGCCAATGCATATTAGGATTTAGCTTAGTTTTCATTTCTTAGTTTAGGTTTTTAGTCTTTCTTTTTATGTAATTTGTATGTAACTTAGGGTAGAAGAAGATTCATGTAAGTAAGAGAGAGGGGCTGATGTTGAGAGTGACACCGACGATGTACCCTACTCCTTTCTTTCATTGTCTCAGCAAGTAATAAAGGTAAATGCTTTGTTTGTTTTCTATTCTGCTTTACTTTACATTTGTTTTGCTTTCCTCTTCCTCTTCTACTTTACCTTGGTTGTATTTGTTGAGTGTACAAGTGAAATCCAAAGCAAGTATAACCAAGCTACGTGAGAGCCAGCGATAGTTCATGAAGACGTTCTCCTCTTCCAAGATCCGCATCACTTCGTTCTTCTTATGCTTGACGATATAATGTGCACGGGGACCGAGCTCGAGTTTATGATCTATGCGTTGAATGCCTCCGAAGCAAAAAGGTAGAAGTTGCAAAAAGATTTCCAAGTAAGTCATCAATCAACCTAGGTAAGTATCTCTTCACTTGTCTTTCTTTCTTTTCTTTCTTAGTTTAGATCACCAACCACTTCTTCCAAATCGTTTTCATTCTTCTTTCCACTTCATTGTACATAGTCGCTTTCTTTTGTTTTCTGAATTTTCCACCTTCTTCATCTTCCATTTTCTTCTAACTTTAATATAACTTTCTTTTTTCATTTTCATAACTAAAAACAGAGAAGAACCTTCGTTTTATTTTCTTAAACGATTTCAATAAAGAACTGTAACGCTTCCATCGCAAACCCTCCTTGTGGATCACGACCCACATAGCCACTTGCTATAGCGGAAGAATTGAGCACTTGCACATATCCTTTCTTAAGTTCTATAATTCTGTATTTTGTGTGCAGGTTTGGCCTCAATCAAAATTTTGGCGCCGTTGCCGGGGAGGGTAACATGATTTTTATTGAAATCTGAATTTTTATTGCAAATTTTTTAGAACTAAATGAATTTTCTTCTCTGTTGCAGGTTACAGGGCAAGCAAAGCAGAAAATTATTATTACAGTGACATACAAGTGGCCTTGGGCCTCTGCTCTAGAAAGCAGAGACCAAGGGCCCTCTGAATTGCCGCGTTTCCACGGCAAAAGCCGCGGATCCGCGGCAAGGAAGAGCTGACTACTAACAGCTTTTTGCAGGGCTGCTTAGTTTGCAAATTCTAATTTGCTGCAATTATTTATTTCTTATATGCCGTCAAAAAAACCTGCTAATAATCAACAGTAAAAAGTTTGTTGCAAAAGTTAAAAATTGATTAGACGTTTGCATTTTAGGCACGTGTCTTTTCAATTCATTTACTTTTACTGTTGAAGAGTGCTGGAGCAAGGTACGTCTGCATTGCATGTAGCATAGGACTCACTTCTTGGTTGATTTATATCGCTTTGAGTGACTCTTACATATCTTGTACACTTGCACAAATTGATCTTAAGGGCACTAACCCATTAACAAGATAAGGTGGGGATTTAATCACCCTTCCTTAGCCCAAAAATCACATTTCAAGCACTCACTAACCCAAGTCTAACTAAAATTGAGTAGACGTTGGCCCTAGGGACATCTCGGACTCAATTAGGAGATTATCCTAAGGGGAAAAAATGTTGGAATCTAACTCCTGCAAAATCAGTGTCTAGGAAAGGGATTGAGGGCCGAAAGCCCGAAGGTTGGTGGTTATTTAATTAAGGAACGTCTTTGACGGAAAACCTCCCACCAACCTTGCCCTGACCTGGCTGATTAGCTTGTGGTTAAAGTCTACATTAGACCTCCCGTGGACAGTCTAACCAGTTAGGAGTCGTCTAGGTCCTAAGTCTACCCTAACTTAGGCTAGAATTTTTCTTTTTGTCTGTTTATTTGTTTGTTTTTCTTTGTTTGTATTCTATTGTGTGATATGGATTACAATAATAAATTTTTCAACTACAATAATAATCCATATTACACACTGACTTCATTTTCGGATATTACCACCCAGCATATCATAACTTTGACCAACCTAGTGTGCCGGATTGGTCTTATCCGAATCAATATGACCCATACCCCCCATCTAATAACTATAATTTCCATAATGATTTTAACTCTTCACCGAGTCAGTGGGGATTCACCTCCCCCGAGCATAATTTCCAACCACCTTGCCCTCCTTCTCTACCAAGTCCACATTATGTTCAAGATTCATACTCAGTTCCACCCGTCCAAAATAGGAAACCATCAATTATGGAAATGAGTATGCGTGAGTCCAACACAAATCCCAAAATCTGATGGACTCACAATTTCACTACCATTTCCAAGACAATTCTTCATCTTTTCATCAAAATAATGAACCTATCAACTATGAAAAGATGCTTGAAACCATGACTCAGGCTCAAAACACTCGTAATCGTGACATAGATATGATGGTCGAATCTCTATGTTCCCACCGTCCTGATGTCACTAACTATTCTGTTAGAGCCGAAGAGTCATGTAGTTTTGGAAATCAAGATTCCATTTCAGCACAACCATTTGAACTTACCCAAACTCCAAATGATATTGATAGTTTGGCTAGTTTACCTTTTCCTGAAATAGAACTTGAAAATGATTATGATCCTGAACCCCAACTTAGTGATTCAATTCTATTTCCTGATTCGATTATGCCTCCGGTATCTTCACCTGACTTCAATCTTTTCCCGGAGTCAACATTGGATCCTGTACCAATTCATAAAGAAATTGAATCACCCATCTTTGAGGATCATGTTAAACTTGACCAACTTTACAAATTTGAAAATCCCATGGATAAATTGGCAAGTTCTCCATTTTTTGATATTGAACTCAATGAGATATGTGACCTAGATTCTCACATATGTGATCCAGTTCAACTTTCTGAATCAATATTGACTCCTGTTTTATTACCAAACTTGAATAATATTCTAGAGTCAGTTTTGATTCCCCCACCTATCATTCCTGAACTGGAATCACCCATATTAGGTCACATTCCATTGTTGGAAATACATGTGGACTTGAGTTTCAACTTCTTGACTTGGACCAAATTCCTGAACCAATTTCGACTCTTGTACCTTTACTTAATTTAAGTCACCTTCCTGAGTCGGTAATAGTTCCTATCCTTCATGAGTCCAAGTCAATCATTCTATCATTTCATACTCCATTCTGGGACGAGGTGGTTGATAAATTGACTCCGAAATCAATTATGAAATATGGAAATTAGATGGGGTAAAATATTTAATAAAGATCCTTCATGGATTTATCTTTTTAATGGGTTATATTAAAGATATTGCTGATGGGTTCCTCCGAGACCCAAGAAAAGTGGATTGGGCCGCGTTTCGTGGACCAATCAGACCAACACCGGAACCACCACCTTAAGGTAACCTTTTCCTTCCCTTTCGTCTTTTTCATGCATCTATGCATTAATTCATACATTGAGGACAATGCATGAGATAGGTGTGGGGAGGGTCTAACATAACTTTTCTTTTTCTTAAAAAAAAAAATTAACATTTTTCTTTACTTTTAAAAACTTTTTGAAAAATAGAAACAATATTTTGACTTATTTTTGTAAGAAATTAAGTTAATTTTAAGGAATAGGAAAATCCAAAATTAGGATTTCTTATACTTGGTCAAAATAAGATTATTTGTTTGATTTTTAGAGTTAGGAAGATAATTTGTCAAAGTAATTTAGTCTTGATCTTTACCTTGATGAAATATGCACACTTCATACACTTAACACACTTAGGGTTCAAAAACAAAGATTCTTATGCCTTATAAAAATATATATATATAAACAAATCTAATTATTAATTAGCTAGGTGCTTTGGCCTAAGAAAGCCTTAGTATTTATGCAAAAGATAATTAGATGAGTTTGAAAAAAAAAGAAAAAAAGAGAAAAAAACAAGTCTAATTATTGATTAGCTAGGTGTTTTGGCCTAAGCAAGCCTTAGTATTTATGCGAAAGATGATTAGATAAGTTTGAAAAGAAAGATCCTCTGATTAAGCTGGGTATTTGTGCCTAATAAAGCATAAGTATTCACGTCTAAAAGAGGTTCATAATAAAATCCTTAGTTTTGTGGCCTTGTTTGCTCGAGTCCTTAAGTCCTAGGGGTGTCTTCTCACCTGGTGCCCTAAGACCGTCTGGTTTGGGAGTCATCGATTAAAGGCTCGTTACATGGGCAGATTAGAAAGCCTAAACTAAGGAATAATACCACCAAAATATATATATATAAAATAAATAAGGAATAAGAGTTAGAGTTAATGAACCCTTAGTCAAAATTTTCACAGTCACAAGTGCATATGACTTAGGGTAAAGTAATAGACTAGATGAGAAGTACAATTTGACTCCTTACTCTAATTGATAACAAATTTTTGAATAGAGATTAAGTTTAGGAATGAAAAATTTAGTTTTCCTAAAACTTATAGATTGCTTAGATCTTACAATTATATTTCAAATATTTTTTCCTTTCAAAATGCTTTTCAAAAATACTAACTCTTTATTTCTCTTTCTTTATGGATTTTGTGGGTGCAATCCGCTGAAAACCCTCACGAGACAAAACTCGTCCTCTAGGGGAAACCTAGAGGTTTAATGGCTTGTTGCACATGCTCAGTGCAATCGTGCGACCTGCGAAAGTGGTCTAATAATCCTTAGTATAGTTTAGTTGTTTTGCTCGAAGACGAGCAAAAGATAGGTATGGGGGTGTGATTGGTCGCTAATATTGCATATTTAAGTGTCATATTTTCATACTTATTATAGAATAAAAGCCTGCATTGTCCTAATTAATTGTTTAATTTATTTGCAGGCCCATTCTTTAAGGAGATGAAGAGAAATGAGCCCAAAGCCCACCAAATTCTGAATTAAATCAGAATTAATTTAAACTCAACGAATCAGGGCAAAATCAAGAGGTTGAAAACTGGTTGAGAAGAATCCTCTCAGAATCGATTGGTTGAAGCAAGTTTGATTCAGATTCTGACTGAATACATTTTAGTATTCGAATCATAACTTTTGCTACAGAATCTCAATTCTGATGATTCAAGATGATCCAGAAAGCAGACTGATAGAGCTACAACTCTTATGTTGATCATTATTTCTAATTCTGTCATTTGATATGTGATATTCAGCAATCAACACGCCAACAAACTCCAGATCAGAACTGAATATCCACCTCAAATCAAGTTTGAAGATAAGGGGAGTTCAAAAATTGCCAGATTTACTTATCTTCATACTCCTCTACCCTCTCCATTTCTCCTATAAATACCTGCACTCAAAAGCAAAAGGGAGGCCAATGCATATTAGGATTTAGCTTAGTTTTCATTTCTTAGTTTAGGTTTTTAGTCTTTCTTTTATGTAATTTGTATGTAACTTAGGGTAGAAGAAGATTCATGTAAGTAAGAGAGAGGGGCTGATGTTGAGAGTGACACCGACGATGTACCCTACTCCTTTCTTTCATTGTCTCAGCAAGTAATAAAGGTAAATGCTTTGTTTATTTTCTATTCTGCTTTACTTTACATTTGTTTTGCTTTCCTCTTCCTCTTCTACTTTACCTTGGTTGTATTTCTTGAGTGTACAAGTGAAATCCAAAGCAAGTATAACCAAGCTATGTGAGAGCCAGCGATAGTTCATGAAGACGTTCTTCTCTTCCAAGATCCGCATCACTTCGTTCTTCTTATGCTTGACGATATAATGTGCACGGGGACCGAGCTCGAGTTTATGATCTATGCGTTGAACGCCTCCGAAGCAAAAAGGTAGAAGTTGCAAAAAGATTTCCAAGTAAGTCATCAATCAACCTAGGTAAGTATCTCTTCACTTGTCTTTCTTTCTTTTCTTTCTTAGTTTAGATCACCAACCACTTCTTCCAAATCATTTTCATTCTTCTTTCCACTTCATTGTACATAGTCGCTTTCTTTTGTTTTTTGAATTTTCCACCTTCTTCATCTTCCATTTTCTTCTAACTTTAATATAACTTTCTTTTTTCATTTTCATAACTAAAAACAGAGAAGAACCTTCGTTTTATTTTCTTAAACGATTTCAATAAAGAACTGTAACGCTTCCATCGCAAACCCTCCTTGTGGATCACGACCCGCATAGCCACTTGCTATAGCGGAAGAATTGAGCACTTGCACATATCCTTTCTTAAGTTCTATAATTCTGTATTTTGTGTGCAGGTTTGGCCTCAATCACTCAGGCTAGATTAGCCCGTGATCATGAAATCGATCTGATGGTTCAATCTTTACGTTCTCACCGTCCAGCCAATTTTGCTTTCGCTGACCACTCTCTTAGAGCCGACGAACCACGTTGCTTTGGACAACAAGATTCTAATTCAGGACCATCATTTGAGCTTGCCGAAACTCCAATTGATAGTTTGGCAAGTTTTTCCTTTCCTGAAATAGAACTTGAGCATGAATATGATTATGAACCCCAAATTGATGATTCAATTTTACTTCCTGATTCAATAATGACTCCGGTGTCTCCACCTGATTTCACTTTTCCCGAGTCAACATTGGATCATGTACCAATTCACCATGAAATTGAATCACCCATTTTTGATGATCATATTGAACTTGACCAATTTTGCAATTTTGAAAGTCCCATGGATAAATTGGCAAGTTCTCATTTTTATGAAATTGAACCCAATGAGATATGTGACCAAGATTCTCAAATCAGTGATCAAGTTCAAATTCCCGAATCATTATTGACTCCTGTTTTGTTACCCGACTTAGGTAATCTTTTAGAGTCAGTTTTGATTCCCACACCTATCATTCTTGAACTTGAATCACCAATATTGAGTCACATTCCATTATGGAAGATTATTGTGGACTTGAGCTTCAACTTATTGATTTGGACCCACTTCCTGAACTTAGCCCGACTCCTGAACCCTTACTTGATTTAAGTTTCTTTCCTGAGTCGGTATTTGTTCCTGTACCTATGACGTCCAAGTCAATCATTCCATCTTTTCACACTCCATTCTGGGACAAGACGGTTGACAAATTTGATTCCGAAATCAGTTATGGAATTTGGAAATTAGATGGGGTCAAATATTTAATAAAAATTCTTATTGGACACATCTTTTTAGTGGGTTATATTAGAGTAATTTTCTGGTGGGTTCCCTCGAATTCCACAAAAAGTAGATTGGGCCGCATTTCGTGGACCAATTAGACCACCACCGGAACCACCACCTTAAGGTAACTTCTGCCTTCCCTTGTTCTTTTTCATGCATATATGCATTCATTCATACATTGAGGACAATGCATGAGATAAGTGTGAGGGTGGGTTTTACTAACAACTAACATAGTTAGAAACTAACCAAAATTTGCTAATTAAAAAAAATGATTATAAAAGGACAATATTTTGACTTATCTTTTGACAGAAATCTAAGTTAGTCTTAAGAATTAGGAAAATCATGATTAGGATTTCTAAAAACTTGGTCAAAATAAATAAATTGTTAAATTTTTAGGTATAGGAGGAGAAATTGAATAAGTAGTTAGTCTTAATTTTTACCTTAATGAAATATGCATACCTAATGCATATCTAGGATTCTAAGACAAAGACCCTTGTGTCTCATAAAAAAATTATTAAAAAAATAAATAAATAAAATAATTTCACCAATTAAGCTGGATACATGTGCCTCAAGAAGCATAAGTATTCACGCCTAAAGGTTAGTTTACAAATAAAGTCCTTAGTTTTGTGGCCTAGTTCACTCGAATTTGAGTCCGCGAGGTGTTTTCTCACCTGGTGCCCTAAAGCCGACCGGTTTGGGAGTCATCGACTTTAAGTTCGTTACATGGGTGGATTAGAAAGCCTAAGGAAATTAAGAAAAAATTACTTATATATGTACTAACACATCTAATAGTCAATTAGTTAGATATGAGGGCCTCAAGAAGCCTTGATACTTACACGAAAGAAAATTAGATGAGTTATACATATCAAAAAAAAAACGTATAAATAAATAAATAATAAAGGGGCATGAGAGTCCAAGTTAAGGAATTCCTAGTATAAATTCATAAGGATGCATATGATTTTTGGTAATGAAAAAGACTATATTAGAAGTTCAATTTTGACCCTTACCTAAAATGGATAACAATTTACTTTATAAAGACTGAGTCTAAGAATGAATAAAAATGAGGATCCTAAAAACTTATAGATTACTTAGTCTTTTCAAAAGTATTTCAAATATTTCCTTTTTATGGATTTTGTGGGTGTAATCTGCTGAAAACCCTCACGAGACAACACTCGTCCTCTAGGGTAACCTAGGGGTTTAACGGCTTGTTGCACGTGCTAAGTGCAACCGTGATTCTTACGAAAGTGAGTTAGGTTAGATTAATTTTTCTTTTCTTTTTCTCTTTGATTTTTACTCGAGGACGAGCAAAAAGATAAGTGTGGGGGTGTGATTGGTAGTGAAAAGTGCATTTTTATCATTATATTTACCATCACATTTTCATATTTATATCTATAATTCTGCACATTTACTAATATTTTATGATTTATTGTGTGCAGGCCTCGAAATATTAAAATAAAGAAATAAAGCCTAAAAAGAAGCCCAAAAGCCCATATTCAAGCCCAATGTAAAAGTTGCAAATATCAATTGCCAAAATTGCAAATACTAAGGGCAAAAGTTGCAAATGCCAAAGAAGAGGGAAGGATAGATTTCTATTCAACCCTAAATACTTGCAGGATGAGGATAAAAGCCAAAGAAGGATAGCAAATTTCGTTTAAAAGATATGGGAAGATTTGAGATCTAGGGTAACTTGCTTCCCAAGTTATATCTAAATCCCACGATAAAGAGCCAGGATGCCGCTTCCAGAAGAAAACACCTAGATGGACGGACCAGGAGAAGCCACGCGCCAAAGCGCGTGGCCAACCGACACACTTAGGCCGCGGAAACGCGGCCCAAGCCGCGTTTCCGCGGCAGATTGGATAAGTCTGGGGAACCGCTTTCGTTGAGGAGTTGTTATGGGACTCTACTACCTTCTGCACCTATAAATACCCCTGCAGAGCAACCGTAAAGGGCGTACAGAATCTACAGAGCAAATTCTAGGGTTTCTTAGGCTAACTTGTAGTTTAGGTTAGATTTTATTTTCGTTTTTCTTTTGTAAATTTTGTAACTGAGAGTGGAGGAAGCTTTCATGGAGGAAGGAGTCCACGCTTGTACTGAGGTGACAGCGGTGTAAGCCTACTTTTCTTCCATTGTTAATGAAATCCACTTGAGGTTCGTTTTTTTTATGTTCTTTTATTCTTGTTTAATCTTGTGTTTCTTTTGTTCTTGTTTTCTTCTATTTTCTCTCTAATGTCTTGTGAACCATGAGACCCAATTGCGTTGAGACTGTCTAGCCGAAGAAGAGCCCTTGATGGCTTATGGAGATGAACAAGCTTTCTCTTGCCATTATTTTCTTTTCGTAGTGTAGATCGTGAAGGTGGACGATCCTATACGCCATACTTGTACGCCTTCCAAGAAAAGGTAAGTCGTCGCAACGGTTCAACGGTAAGCAGACTGAAGAGGTAGGTATGTATAGTTTTTAGTTTTCTTTCTTTCTAATTCTAGTTTAGATCTCCATCTCTCTCCAATTTCTTTCACCATCTCATTGTAAATATCACTTCTAATTTTTCATCTTCTTTCTTTCTAACTGTAAATAAATTGATAAAAACTTTAGAGATAACTTATTGACAAACGCTTCTATCGCTAGTCCCTCCCTGAGGATCACGACCCGCATAGCCACTGCTACCGCGGATTCGAATTGAGCACTTGCACATTTTGTTCTAAATCTAAAATACTTTATTTTGTGTGCAGGTAAAAACTCAATCAAATGTTTCGAGGTGGGAAGCCCTCACTCGAGAAAGGTAACACAAACATCTGCCTCCAGCCTCCCCTCGGCTTGCCCCTTCAAATTGGGCAACCATTCAAATGGACCAGTCCACTCGGGGCCATACATCTGTACATTTAGAGATGGAGCCTCCATTCGGGGACGGTAACGCAGGCATGGCACCTCCTTGTCATCAGGGAAGTCAAGCCTCATAAGGGGTATAATCATTCCAGCAATACAGACAAGGCAAAATCTAAACATGACTCAATCATTTCCATTACAAAATACATGTCATTTCATTTCATTAAATTTTATTATGTCGTTACATCTGACAAATGAGATACATAAAATTCGTTTTTGTCTCTTTGTTTACACTTTAAGAAAGTAGTATAGGAGATCTGAATATCTATCTCACTCCCGTGGCCAGACTCCTAATACAGGACCAAAATGATTTGTTCAGTCGTCCACGCTATGGCTACTGATGAGGCAGCCAAATGCCTCGACATCAGCTCACATGCCTCCGAGGCAACTAGACCAGCATCGCTCACCACAACGATCCCCAAGAAGCCCTCCAAGAGCGAGGCAGCAATGTCTGACAAGATGGATTTGAAAAAACACCTCAAAAGGAGATAGTCGCATATCTCCACTTTAGTATTCTGAGGAAGAGGTTCGGACTACGGGGCGAGAAGTTATTCACCAGCGCACCTATCCGATGAGCTCCCTTTCTTCCTTCCTCGTAACCCTATAAGGAAAGAGGTTCAGACAGCAAAGGATAAACTGATTGTACACGTTTATCTCACATTTATTATAACAGTCCTACATTTATTTTGTAATAAATCTTGCTAATTATCATGTCTTAATGTCTTAATTTCTAGGCTTGTCTTAATAAAGGAAGAGAAGATTTTGCCAAATAATACCAGTTAAAATCAGATTTAACTTGATCTATTTGGTTTGCTGAAGATAGTACCAGATCCAGTTCCGTTAAATCGAATTTTTGAGGATTTTTCGGTTAGCTGAAAATTAATGAAAATTAGATTAAATCCAGAAGTTCAGAGGAAATTCTATCTGCATACAAAAGTTTATCCAAACAAGACAGATCCACGCACGTTGGATCTGGCCAGTTGGCGAGATCCTGACTGCGTAAATGCGGCCAAGGCCACGTTTGAACGGCTTGGTTAAAGCAGTTAGGAGAGCATTTGCTCCCTCTGTCTGTAGACTCCTCCCCTTCCATGTTTGCCTATAAATACTCCAAACTTCAGAGGCAAACAGGCACCACTCAGCAGAGAGTTTAGAATAGATTTTTTATTCTAGGTTTTAACATAGGTTTTATTTTATTTTAATGTAATTTTCTGTTTCTTTGTAAGCTTAGATTAGAGAGTGATTCATGTTAAAAGGAGGGAGAAAATTGTAATGAGAGTGACACCATTGTAACCTTTTTTCTTTTCTTTCATCGTTTCTCGATTTAAATCAAAACCTTACTTTTCTTCTTCTTTTTTACTTTACTTGCCTCTGCGAAAATTTATAAATCCAAGTGAATCCTATAGCCTCGAATCTGCCTTTCTCTAGCAAGTGTCATTGATGGCTTATGGTGATGGGTAACCATTTCTGTATTATTTTCTTCTTGCATTTTGTTTTGATAGTTTAGATTGAGAATGGGAAAGATCCTATATGCCATGATTTGATCGCCTTCAAACCAAGGTAAATTGTTGCAACGGATCCAAGGTAAGCAAGCGCCGAAGAGGTAGATAAGTAGTTCTTAAGTTCTTTCTTTCTTTATTTTTTAAGTTAAAATTCACATTTCTTTTTCCTTTATTCTTTCTTCTTTTTAGCTTAGTTAAGATACACTTCAAAAACACCGACAACATCATCCTCTTCTTCTTCTTCTTTTTTTATTACTATCTCTTACTTTTCTTTTTAAGAAACAAAGAAGAACTATTTAACCTAATCTAGTAACTTAGGAAAGAACTTAATAAACCCTTTCATCGCAGTCCCTCCTTGTGGATCACGAACCACATAGCCACTTACCATAGCGGTAGCATTGAGCGATCTAGCACATCTTAATCTTCATTCCTAAACTTTTACTTTTCTGTGCAGATTTTCCCTCAATCATTAGCCCCCTAAAAATCGGGCAACTTGGGACCAGATCATCGGTTCCAATCGAAGAGGGAAACCAAGCAATCACCCCACGTAGTGGCACCCCATCACGACAGTCAATGTATCATAACAGGTTTATCATGAAAACTAATGTATTGCACTAACCAGACTCCCACATGGCGAGAGCCTGATCACCATCTCTTCTACCGTCATCCTTTCATTTTCTTTCCTCCATCTAATGAATAGGAGAAAAATACATGGCGATACAACAAGGCAACAAAGAAGGAACTTGGAGACGAAGGTTTCTTGGAGGAAGAGATTACAGAGTTGATTTTCATTTAAAGGTTCCACTTTATTTATAGATGAAAAAAGAGTCAAACCATCTCCAATTCAAATTTTCAAGCCATGTAAAGTCAGTTCACATCTCGAGATTTTCGATCAACCGAAAAGGCATAATATCAACTCTCGATACCACTTGATCTCAGTCATTAATGCACCAAGATTCAAAGGGACGCCAATTACAAGTCTCGATGAAGCTAATCGATAGGTATGCAAGCTATCACTCAGCAGTGCGATCTCCAAGTCAATCCTGAAGATCCGCATTCATGATTCCGATCCTTGTCTTCCCATGAACATCAAAGGAATTGAAAGATCACCTTCCAACTCCGCCTTTCGACCTCCCTTCCGTAGGCTCCAACAAGCGAAAGAGCGGGGGGCATCCGTAATGGTGAAATTTTGACCCCGTCCAAGATTACGACACGTGTTCATCATCTTCCAACTCCCTGAGGTTCATCAGAACTCTCCTCCGAGGGCCATGCCATTCCCAGCCTCCTTTAGATCATCTCCACTCCAAGCTTCCTCCATTTTGAAGACACCAGCTCTAATCCATGAAGCTTCAGCAACAGATCATTCTTGATCTCCACTGACTTTTATGCCACCCTATCTGCCTCCACGTTCATAACATGTAACGCTCCTAGCGCGAGTAGTTATGGACAGTAGCATATTTTTCGGCATGCAATCCTACCAATCTAGTGCCCCTAATAATGGTTGTTACGAATGAATCGGCATGTACAAATCGTACAATTGCGAAGATCATGTTTGTATCATACGCCACCATGCACATAGATCAGAAGCATAAATAGACCTCCTCCTTCAATGAGAAGGGGGACAACTAGACCTTCAATCATCCCCAACTTTGAGACACCCAGCACCTTCTTGTAATTTCTGTAACCTGAGAATTATAGTTAAGCTTTTTCTCCTCCCCGTGGTTTTTTCCAATTAATAGTTTTCACGTAAAATCTTGTATCTTTCTCTTTTGTGTTGTGCATTACTAACATCTACACACACCATAGTTTGTAATCTCTCTTGTGGTGAGGATCGACTATCCTATCCCTTGTGGCTGAAAATCACCAACACAGAGAGGTTAGGGCTAATTTAAGAGACAAAATAGCTATATTTCCCTTTATTTATTTAAAAAATAAAAATGTGTCAAAATTCTTTTTTTGGTGCGTTGAAGTTGGATTATAAGTAAATAATTTATTAATACAAACCGCTTATAAGTTAGTAATTGTTATTAACGACAAAGAGTTAATTATTAATTTAGTAATATTAATAACTATTAATTGCAATTAAAAAATTTTAATTGTTAATTTAAAATTATTATTAGTTTAGGAATGGGATTTGGACTTCCAAACTAAAACTAAAAGTTGACACGCTTTTCAAAAGGTGAGTGGCTGGTGACAAGCATACAACGAAGGTGAACATATAGGTTTTTTGCAGTGGACAGGAGGTCTATTATTCAAATCCCGCTTGCACCAGGCTATAGCTTATATATATAAATATATATATATATAATATATATATATAGAGAGGGGGGGATCTGTACCTCAGCCGCCAGCTGAGAGAGACTCTCTCAGCTGGCGCAACGTGGCTGAATTTTAACTACAATTTTGGGTGCTGGTACCATGGTCGCAGTGTTATATGAGGAGTGTGATTAAGTCGCAGTATTTTTATGAGAACTGCTGTCATGATCGTAGTCTTTTTTAAGGACTGTGACCAAGGTCGCAGTCTTTTTCTGAGGACTGCGACCAAGGTCGCAGTATTTTTCTGATGACTGCTACCATTGTTGCAGTCCTAATTACACTGAAAATATATGATTTTTTAGGACTGCAGCTATGTTACAGTGGACTGCGACCACGTTGCAGTAAGTTTGCGAGCATTTTGAAGTGACAGCTGAGAGAGTCTCTCTCAGCAGGCGGCTGAGTACATTTTTCTCATATATATATATATATATATATATATATATATATATATATATATATATATATATATATATACAGAAATATGTATATCAGCGACAGCTGAGAGTCCCTCTCAGCCTGCGGTGACGTGGCACATTATTAGCCACACTAGGAAGGACGGCCCGCCTATTGAAATAGTTGAAATTATTAAATGTCCCTGCGGTAAAAGATAGTAGATTTGTATAGTTTATTATTTTTTTATATTTCTGACGTTAGTCAATATTGTCACAATTATCTTTTATAACTGCGACCAAACTGCGACCAACTGAATATGAATCACGTCTCTTCAAGTGCAACTTCATCAAATCAAGAAAAAAATTTGAATGCTTCTTTATTAAATCATTTTTTGGCTAGGTTTTATATATTTTAGGAATGTGCCTAAACTCATAGTGGTCAATAAAATAATTTCTCAATAGTTTTAAAAAAATTTTACGTAGATATTATATATTTTAGGAATGCGCCTAAGCTTGTAGTGGTTATAAAAAATAATTTCTCAGTAGTTTTAAAAGCACCCTTTGTCGCAGTCTATAATTATAAATTATTTTTTTTTTTTACATATTGCATGCGAACAAGGACTACGACTATGATCGCAGTGCTTAACGACAGCATGTCGTGGATGATTGTTTTGCTAGGTTAAATGTAATAACGGTGACTAAGAACTGATACTATAGTCGCAGTTTACGTATTACTTTATATATTTGTTTTTCACTGTGACTGTTGTCTCAGCCGCCTATAAACTATTTTTTTTTTTTACATATTGCATGCGATCAAGGACTGCGACTATGGTCGCAGTGCTTACGACAGCATTTTGTGGATGCTTTTTTTTGCTAGGTTAAATGTAATAATGGTGATTAAGGACTGATACTATAGTCGCAGTTTACGTATGATTTTATATATTTGTTCTTCACTGTGATTGTTGTCTCAGCCGCCTATAAACTATGAAATTTTTTTTTACATATTGCATTCGAACAAGGATTGCGACTATGATCGCAGTGCTGAAAGACAGCAGTCGCAGTTTTATAATTTGTGATATACAGTGAAATATACTGATTTGAGAGGATTGAGATTATGTTCGCAGTATCATCTGTTATATAGTTTAATTTTGGACTGTGACCGTGGTCGCTGTTATTAACTTTATTAAATGCAAAGCGATTAAACTATTTATGACTGGACAGCGACCGTGGTCGCAGTTTCATATGTAATTATTATCTGAGTACTGCGACATTATCGCAGATAAGATGCAGAAATAATAACTATACGGCATACTTTATATGTATTTTAAAAAGATGAAAGATTATTTTACAGATTGAAGTAAATTTTATTTATAACATAATATGGTTAGAAAGAGACCTTACAAAAAAAGTGCATTAAAAGCACTTAAAAGAAGACAAAATAATGTTGAATATTAAAAGTTCAGGAAATCCTAATCCTCGTCGTCATCACCATCATAAGCAGATTCGTCGTCTTCATTCTCCTCGTCTTCCTGTTCATCACTTATTTCCTCATCTTCTTCCTCGTCATCCGGCTCGCAGTACTCCTCAGTTTCTTCCTCTTTTTGAGGGTGCTTTGGTTCATCGATAAACTCTCAGAATGGATCGTCTCTATCAAGTTCTTCTTCCGCTCCGTGTCGAGAAGAACCTGTAAAAGATATGCTCAAAGAAAGCGAGCCTCCAGCATCAGAGGACTTGCTTTCATCAAGCATATCTCTGTAAAGTGGCAGAGGAATAAGTTCCTCCTCACTTAGCCCCATGAAAACTTCATCATCCTCATGAAGAGGAGGATCTGATAAAATATTATTTGATGTAGTGAGATAGTCAAAATGAGTGAAGTCCAGACTGCTATCAGATTCACTAGAATACCCAGAAGAAAGAAGACTGGTGGGAGAATGATTGAAGTTGAAATCTGAGTGTTCAGAGGAAGAAGATGGGGAAGACATTGTTTTCTGAAAGTTTTGAAATCAAATTGAAAACGAAGAGCACAAATATCATTTTTAGATATGAGATAATATATTAGTTACAAGCACTATAAAAGGTCAATAATGTGAAACAACATGAATAGTAATAATAATTGTTATAGGCGACGGTAGAGTATTTAAAGAAGTGGTAAAAAAATTAAATATTTAATTGAATCACTTATGGCGGGAGAATCCGAAGAGTTCCTTTTTTCCAGAGGTTTATTATGTGAACAACAAATTAACTTTTTATAGAATATTTTTCCTATATATTTAGATTATGTATGGTGCACATCTTTCCTTTATCGAGATTAATATTAGTGCATCTCTTTTTTCGAGACTATTGTTGTATCACGGTAGATAGAATATTAATTACTTCAATTAATTTAGAGTAATTAATATAGTATTTTATAAGATGTGATAAACGCGGACTGATCTCACGGTCGCAGGGCTGATCTACTTTGTAAAATGATCAAAATTCTGTTACATAAGGCATGCGAAAAAAGACAGCGACTGTGGTCGCAGTGCTGAACGATAGCATGTTTCGTTTGTTATTTCTATGGGAATAAGGAATGCGACTAGGGTTGTAGTCGTGATATAAAATTGAAAGTTATATATATTAAGTTTGCGACCATGGTCGCAGTGATCGAAAATTTTGTACTATGACTGCGACTATGATCGCAGACTTTGAAAACGATCAAAATTCTGTTACATAAGGCATGCGAAAAGACAGCGATTGTGATCGCAGTGCTGAACGATAGCATGTTTCGTCTATTATTTCTATGCGAATAAGGAATGCGACTAGGGTCGCAGACGTGCTATAAAATTTAAAGTTATATATATAATTTTATTATATTTTTGAATGTATGTGTACTGCGACCTGGATCCAATTTATAATTTACATTAAGAATAAAGCAATTTTTTAGTACTTTGAGCGACCATAGTCGTAGTTCATTTAAAATTGGATGGAATATTATGTTGGCCCAGAGGCCTTCCACTCTAGTTTTGATGATGATTAACTCATGTAGTTATGTTTACTAATAATCTTGTGATGTTTAGTTTCAGATACTTAATCAAGATATTAGTAGGTGATTAGCTTCAACAAAGGTGTTTTGGAGCTTATCACATGGTGATTCAAGAGCCCGAGCGTCAAAGATCATATCTAGCACTCGTTGGAGTCAAGCTCGGTGGATCACGTTTGGATCGAGTCGACTTGGAGACGGCGCTCTACAAGAAGACCTCGGTACATAGTTTAGTTTTATTTTTAGATCCATTTGTAAAGACTAGATAGTGTGATATGCTCAAGTTCACAACACACACACGTTTCATGTTTTGGTATTTTAACAAAACATATTTTTGGATTTTTAAGTCAAAAAACTATGATATATATCTTTATATGTATATTCAATTTTATCCATATACAACATGCTTTAAAAGTTGTTTTTATATCATGTTTTTGTATTTGGATGAGTTTTGGACAAAACGATTTTACATTTGAAAATCCAAGTTTTGGAAAATACGGGTTTGGTTTTCGGTAAAATTTGTAAGACACAAAAATGGTTCAAAAAGTTTGAAATATGTGTTAAAATTTTTCACACTTGTTTGTATATCAATGTATTATACTAAAACTATTTTTTGGATTTTTAGAGATTTTATGGGATTTATTTCGTAATTAAAAACCCACTTTTTCAGTCCCTTAAAAATCCTGCCAGGCTCTGGCGGTCGACCGACCGGTCGACCGGACCAGGAGCCGATCGACCGGAACGGTCGACCGGACGTGCACCAAACGTGCACGCAGCCAGCCCCTTGGGCAGGTCGACCGAGCGGTCGACCGACTGAAGGCAAACCACTCTCGGGTTGCCCCGGTCGACCGGGCGGTCGACCAGCCAGAGAGCCGTTGCTCTCTGGTTCAAGGCCCGGTCGACCGGGCGGTAGACCGGAAGGCTCAACGGTCAGTTTTTTTACCGTTAGCCGGTCGACCGGCGGTCGAGGAAGGCCAATTCTGGCCTAGTCAGCGGCCAACAGACAAATTTTTGTTGGGGCCTTTAAATACCCCAAACTTTGGCTATTTTGAAAAAGAATTTTTAGAGAAAAAATTTACATCTTCCAGCAAGTTTTTAAAGAGTTTTTTAGTGCTTAAAGATTTGATCTTTATCTTGTTTTAAAAGGGTTGGAAAATCATTTGAAAAGAAAATTCGTTGGGAATTGGTTTGATCTTCATTTTCAATTCTATCTAGAGTTTTTTCTTTGAGTTTTTGATTTCAAAACTCTTTGTTTTCCACACTTGAGCCATATCATTCTATCCTATCTGTAGGATCTTTATTTTGTGAAAAATTAGTTTGTGGTTGTGGAAACCACCAAGTTGTAAACTTCCATCTTTGTGATATCCCTCTAGTGAGAGGTGATTGATTTGGTATCCCTCTATTGTGAGGTGATTGTGGAAGTGGTGTTTGGCTCCCTCTAGTGAGAGGTGGAGATTGTTGGTTGGCTCCCTCTAGTGAGAGGTGGAGTTGGTGTTGGAATCCCTTAAGTGTGAGGTGATTGTTTTGTATTGGCTAAGTGCCTACCCCTCTTGTGTGAGGTGGTGTTTGTGTGGCTTTGTGCCTAGCCTCTGTGAGAGGTTGTATTTGGTTGAGAGAGGAGTTGTGTACTCCCTTCTTGTATTGCCCCAAATCCTCAATGGAGGTTCCCTGTGTGGGAGTCCTGTGTGGACAAGTTAGTGGATTGGAAATCCTTCTGTGTGAGGGGACGTAGAGCTGGGTGCTCGAACCTCGAAACAAATCTTGGTGTTTGCGTTTGATCCATTGACTCTTACTCTCTCTCTTTACTTTGTGCATTGCTTTACTTTGTCATATCATATACATGCTTGTGTATTTGTGCGCCTCACTTGTGCTTAACCACGAGAGCTTCATATAGCGCCTCAACTCTTATTCAGAGGAATCAAGAGGAGTTAGTCCAGAGCCCTTCACCGAGAATTCGGCTACACTCGTTGGTTGCATTAAGTGTAGTTGCAATTAAGTTTTAATTTTCGCATTTAGTTCATTAGATTAGCGGTAAACCTATTCACCCCCTCTAGGTGTACTTTCATATTATCCAACCAATCTGCAAATATTGTGACAGTTACGGGAATAACAGATTTGTAAAATATCTATAAAATAATTAACCATTGTATTTCATTATTTTTTTGCACTGTACATTTGTAATAGAAAAAACAATATACGGCTGCCCCACATTAAATTTCATTTTTTCTATTCATTTCAGTTTCTTTTATTAAACCTATATGAATTGAAAATAACACGAAATAAAACATTAAAAAAATTATATAAAAAATAACAGTTTTTTTATGTTTCACGCATGTTTTTTACTTTTCACTGCTGCTGTTTATTTCTCATTATCTTGATCCATTTTTTTCATTATAATTTCCATGTAGTAGAATTAGGAATTTATAACTGTAGATATATTCAACAGAAAATTCTCTATAACTTACAATTATTTTAGGGAAAATTTTGTTGTGGATGAGTTTTTGCTACTTTAGAAGTAAAAAAGGGGTATTTTGGTCAATTTGATTGACGATTCTTTAGGCGGGATTTTTTAGATTTTTTTGGCGCCTATACTCTGCGACCGATATGTGGCATATATTCGACCACGTCACCGCCGGCTGAGAAACTCTCTCAGCTGTCGGCTGAGGTACAGTAACCCCATAATATATATATATATATGTATATATATATATATGTATATATATATATATATATATATATATATGTATATATATATGTATATATATATATATATATATATATATATATATATATATATATATATATATATGTATATATGTATGTATGTATATGCATGTATGTATGCATGTATGTATATGCATGTATGTATATGCATATATATGTACACACACACACATGTGTTTATGTATGTATGTATATATATATATCTGTGTGTGTGTGTGTGTGTAAAAATTGATCTGGAATCTAGATATTCAAACTATTCAAGAGTGTTAGGTTAATAAATTTCAAATATATAAGTAAGATTTTACAGATAATTCTTAATTCTTTAAATAACAGGTGATTTAGATTTTACTGAGAAACCTCAAGCAATCCGATATAAGTATGCGGAAAGACTACATAGTTTGCTTTACACTAGTTATCTAATATAATTAGATATAGAATTTTTAGAAATTAGCCCCTTACATATTTCATATTTTGATGCTAGCCTTTCAGATCTTTTGAATTACGATTTAGTTTCTCAAATAATGTTACACTAAATTAGTCATTTGTAGGCGATAGTTACGAAAAGGACGACGGGGCCAAAACTCACCAAGACAAATGACATTGCATAGTAAAATAGTGAAGAGTTGGAGCCCACGACCCACGTCGGGTCCATCTTCCTCAGATCTGTCAGCCCCCCTGATTAAGAGATTTTCATCTCAAGGAGGACTCTGCCGTGTTATCCCAGTTACTATAGACTCTTAATTATAAAGGAAAAATATATTTTACCTTAAAATTTCACAACAACTATATGCCTATTTTCATAAAAACTGATTTAGCCATCGAAAGGGATTTGATCGGGTTCAAACCCGACCTCGTTTCCCGATCCACGTCAAAAGGTTTTTTTCTGACGTTAATTCTTACAATTTAACATTACACCCTTGTCATTTATAGAATTAAGTTTCAAACCAGCCGGCAACAAGCATCAGTCAATGACTAATTTAGTGTAAATTATAAGATTTTTAAATAATATATTTTTTTTTTTTTTAAAAACATATAAATTATAATCTGATGCAAGGAGGATTTGAGTCCCAGACTTGTTGCTCACTTAAAAAAAAAAAATTTACTTGTATGTTACAGCAGCACATACGACAAAATAGTAAATATTTAAAAATCTCGTTTGATATAGAGTGAAGATATATTGATTTCATTTCCCATGTACCATAAAAGGGGATGCTTCCTTCCGTGGGAAACCCAAGGGCATCTATCTCAGTGGTGCAGACAATGAACAGGCATCACAAGCTGCTTGTTAGAACACTCGAAAAAGACCCCACAATTGCTCACCAGCATCCGTATGCTTTCTTTGACCCACTGGCAATGGCTGACACTGAATGCAATGGGAAAGAGAGAGATCTATCCCCTTCATATGGTTGCCCGTCTTAATGCAGGTCAAACTCCCCGATTAAATGAACGTCAAAACGTGGCGGCCATCGACATCTCCAGAGTGGTGACCGATGTCGCAGCAGAAGCTGCGCAGTGCCAAGTGGATCGCCCCCCGCCGTTGGCAAAATTATTTCGCTTGTCGGCTCCTTTAATGATGGGTACAGTACACCTACTGAATGAATCGGGAGAAGAAAGTATGAGCAGCCGCATATAGGACATGTAAACACAGGCGAAATTAAGATTTCAAAGACATGGGCACCAAATAATGGATCTGATATCCCTTTAAGATAACAATATTAACAATTTTTTTTTTTGCAATGGCTATAAAAGAAGGTGGGTGTAAATATGTCATAAAGTAAAAAAGAATTGCCATCTGATGTGCTCTTTTTTTAAAAAAATCTTTAATAATTCTTATTCCTAGTGGTGGAGATTTTTGATCAGATGGTTGATTCACACCACAAACAAGAGTATGTATTTAAGGTGTAAGTATAAAATAACAAACATCACATAAACAACACATCGAGATATGATATTTTACGTGAAAACCCAAACCGGGAAAAATCACGGAGAGGAGGAAAATTCACTATAACTCATTAGTTTTCAGGATTTACAAGCATATATTTGTATTTATTTGAGTTCGGATTAGATGGAAGGAAAAGTCCCCTCTCGCTGGAGAAGAAGATCTATTTGTACTAAACTCCTCCTCCGTAGGCGGATGGACCGCCGACGATGTACATGTAACTGCATGATCTTCATGCGTGATTTGTTGTAACGGCCGCGATTGCTGCCGTGATGGTTGAGATTGTATGCAGGAAATTTCATCATTATTCATAACTGTCATCTTTGAACGCATGGGCATTTATACGTTTTCAATATGGGAGATGAGAGGCGGCGTGATTCCAGGCAAATATCTCAGTGCCTATTACTGAGAACTTTCGGGTGAAGTCGGAGATGTTGAACTGTAGGTGACTCCGGAGGGTGAAGCCTCCGGAATGGGGTTTGCTCCGAGATGCCTCTGAGTGATGGAGCTTTGGAGGTTGACTTGAGTTTGGGTTAGAATGATCCTGTGAATAGTGAATACTCTCGAAAGAGTGATGTGATGGAGGCAGTTGATTATTGTGAAAACTTCAAAAAAGAAACTTGGTTTCTTAGACACGTGTTAATATCTTACTGAGGGTCAATTTTTGACCACCACAGATGCTTCACTCTTTCACTTATCGAAGCATGTCAGAGGGAAGTTGGATAGCAGAGTTGGTTAAGATCTTTGAATGCCTTGAATTTTTTTGGACATTAGCGAAGGGTATGATCTGGCCCATTAATGTGAATCTTTGAAATTTCGTCTGGAGATTGTAGGACTGGATAATAGATGGGAATTGGCATAAAATCTGTGACTAAGATCTTTTCGAATCCTGGCGTCATAATGAGTGAGATTGTATAGCGGAGGAATTTTATATCCTACAGATTTGGTTGACTGAGGGTCTCGGGATGTTGACTGACATTTTTGGGGATTAGAGATTTGAATTGTGGACGATTCAATTCCTTCTCCATCTATTAATAGGGTGGAGCCCTAGGGTGAAAATTGCTTGTCTTCTTTTCTGAAAAATCCTTATTTTCAAGCCCTTTGCCCTGGTAGGTTGCCATGTCGTTCTTCTTCTTTATTCGATGGAGGAAAAAGAGGGAGAGGATGGAGATGATGGGAATGATTGTCATGCTCTTACTGCTTGGGAGTCTGATTGTCACAAAATATCAGTTTTCACGGTGAGCTTATTGTAAAACATAAGTTTTCATAACAAGGCTCTGCTACAAAGAAGGATGGGCTGGGCTTCCATTTTGATCTGATTTGTTTGTCTCAACTTCAATCAGGTCAATCCAGCTCTCATTTCGAGGTTCAGTGTTCTTCTTCTTGGTAGCACGTATGAGGAAGGAGTGGGTTTGTTCTGGATAGAGATGTAGGTGGATCCAATTTGATTGCCGTCTTTCATATCTGATAGTCTTCACTCTGGTCGAGGGCTGCTACTTCGCACTTGGAGACCCTCTCCTCGTGGAGAGCAACACGAGAGAGTATGGAGGGTATTCCTTGGGATGTCGCCGATGAAGAACTTCTCCTTCTGGAGCTCTAACCTCTTTCTCAGAATAAAGGTTCGGTTGGCATTATACTATAACGCCCCGATCCAGTGGGTACAGAGACATTACTGTGACATATAAACGCAGGTCGAAATACCCTCACGTATATACGCTAAGCATCAGTACAGGCAAGATTAGAGTAGGAAAGTATGTGGTGCATTATAAATTCCAACATATGAGTACAATTATAAAGTTATTGTAACGCCCTGATCCCGTAGGTACGGAGATGTTATTGCTACGTACGTATGCAGGTCGGAAATACACTCACATATATATATTAAGCATTAGTACAAGTAAGTATCAGAGTACAAAAGTATGTGGTGCATTATACTTTCCAACATATGAGTACTATTACAAAGTTATCATAGGATGTAACACAACACTATAAGAATATTACATATATTACATCATCGATATGCGCAATTGTAAGAACACAAAGAGATATACAATTATGAACATTACAAAAAGCTCTCACGAGTTACAAAATGAGAACTCGAGAGACAAGCAGGGGGCCTAGAAGGATGAGGCTTCTGGCTGATCAACTGTTGATCCATGACGCTACCGTTGCGCCACTCTGATCACCAGGAAGTCCACCACGATCCAAGCTCCAAGATCTGAACATCCAAGTCCAGGGGAGTCAGAACTCCCCAACGAGTGGTGAGGCGAGAGCCAAGTGGCGTGCAAGGACAAGCACACTTGTATCGATAAATCCGAGTCAAAGAGCATGTATTGAAAATCGTGTCATAAGCACAGGCATAAAGGAGCAGGGAATAAGGAAGCAAGTAAAGTAAATATGGCATATCTAGTTATATAAGCCCAATTACCGATCCACGAGATTAGTACGTCGAAGGAAAAATCTAAAGAAGGAAACCCTTATTTATATACCCTATACCCCACTTCACCGTATCCTGAGTGTTGGCCCGGAGGCCTTCCTCTCTAGTTTTGATGATGATTAACTCATGTAGTTATGTTTACTAATAATCTTGTGATTTTAGTTTCAGATCATTTAACAAGATATTAGTTGGTGATTAGCTTCAACAAAGGAGTTTTTGGAGCTTTTCATGGTGATTCCAGTGCCCGAGCATCAAGATCATACCTTTGCACTCGGTGGATCACGGTTTGGGATCGAGTCAACTTGAAGATGAAGATCGTCAAGAAGACTTAGGTATCCTAGTTTAGTTTAGTGTGTTTTAGATCCATGTGTAAAGCTTAGTATAGTTGATATGCTCAAGTGCACAACACACACAAGTTTTATGTTTGGTTTTGATTTTCATAAATAGATTGATCAAAACAAGTTTACTTTGTTTTTATGTATATTAGATGTGTTCTATATACATACATGCTTACATGACTTATACAAACTTATTTTGACTATCCTATTCATGTATTGAAAAATTCAAGTTTGATAAAATACAAGTTTGGTTTTGGTAAAAATGTTAAAATACAAAAATTGTTTCATATGCTTGATATTTGAGCTAAACTTTTTATCACATGTTTATGTATCAATGCAAAATGATAAAACTATTTTTGGGGATTTTTAGAAGAGATAAAAGACTTTCTAAAATAATTTTAACCCCAGTTTCTGACCCAGAACAGTGGCTGACAGGCCAGGTCGGCCGACCGTACGGTCGACCAAATCAAGGGCCGGTCGACCCTGCGGTCGACCGACGTGCACAGCCTTGTGCACGTCTGGCAGCACAGTGGGCCGGCCGACCGAGCGGTCGACCGGACCAGAGAGCTTTGCTCTCTGTATCTGGGCGGTCAGCCGTGCGGTCGACCGGATGCCCCAACGGTCATATTTCTGACCGTTGGCGGTCGGCCAGGCCGGCCGACCGCAGGCCTGTTAGGCTGACAGATCAGCCTAAGGGCTAGTTTCTGGTTTGGCCTATATATACCCCATTTCTTGGTGGTTTTAACTAAGATTTTCTAGAGCAAATATTTCCCCATTCTCTGGTTTAAAAACAAGTTTTCAAAAGAGTTTAAAGAGCAAAAAGCTTCATTTATTTTGTTTTAAGTGTTTTGTCTATTTCAAAGAAATTAGGTTTTGGGAATTGTTTTTGAGCTAAAATTTCTATATCATTTTTGGTGTTTTCCCAAGAGTATTTCTTTGATCAAAACACTTAGTTTTCCACACTTGAGCTTATCTTCTATCCTATTTTATTAGGATCCTTTGTTTGTGGAAAAAGGAAAGTGGTTTGTGGTTGAAAGATACCACAAAATTGTAAACCCTAGATTTCTTGTGTTGCTCCCTCTTTGGTAGAGGTTGAGGTTGTTGTATTGGGTTGGTGTTTGCTCCCTCTTTGGTAGAGGTGGAGATTGTTGTTTACTCCCTCTTGGTGAGGTGGAGTTGGAGTTTGGTTTGTATACCCTCTTCGGTAGAGGTGTTTGTTGGTTATTGTTTGGCTACGGGCCTACCCCTCGGTTGTGAGGCGGTGTTTGAGAGAGAAATTCGATACTCCCTTTGTTGTAACAAATCCTCCTCAGTGGAGGTTCCCTCGGTGGGAGATAGTGGATTGGAAATCCTTCTCGGTGAAGGCGGGGACGTAGAGCTAGGGGCTCGAACCTCGAAACATATCATTGTGTTTGTGTTTGATCCATTGTCTCTCTAACACTCTCTCTCTTTATTTGTGCAAAGCATCATTCATTCATTCATATCTTATTGCTTGCATTTGTGCCTTACATTAATTCATATTGTTTATTCTTATATGCTTGGTTTGTTTGTGTGTGTGCCTCACTTGTACTTAACCACAAAAGCTTCATATAGCACATCAACCCATATCTAGGGGATTCAAGAGGAGTTAGTCCAGAGCCCTTCACGGGGAATTCGGCTACACTTGTTGGTTGTATTAAGTGTGATTGCAAAATTATTTTTAAGCTTCCGCATTTAGCGCATTTAGTTTCTAGATTAGCATTATCACCTATTCACCCCCCCTCTAGGTGATTTACAATTGGTATCAGAGCCTACGCTCCTGATACTTAGGCTTAACATCCTACGAGTGAGATCCTTGTTTGCTAATCTACATTTGCATTTGCTTGTTTGCACACATATAGTTTGCACCCATGGACTTCATGACCCCACCTATGTTTGACCCTTCCAACATCATTGTTTGGAAGATTAGGATGTCCGTTTATTTACAAACCCTAGGACATAAGGTTCACCTTGCCATTACCAAGGAATCCTTCCTTAGTGATAGCAAGCATATAGAGGCTAATGCACTTGCCCTAAAGGCCATTAGAAGCACGCTTTCAAAAGAATATCTTATGCTTGTTTCTAATCTTGATTCTGCTTTTGCAGTGTGGAACAAGTTGACAACCACCACCACCTCCGAGCTTCAAATGCCAATCCAACAAGAGGAGGAGTCTAGTGGAAAATCCGAACCACAACAATGCTATGTGATCCAAGGGAATGACTCCCTTGAGGTACAATCGGAAACTCAACTAGATAGTTTTGATGATAGTTCTTCATGTGATGAAAATATTGATGCCCATGCTTTGAATGAAGAACTTTCAATAGTTTATGAAAAATTAATAGAAAAATATAAATTTTGAAAAAGAAAAGTCTAGGAATTGAAAAATAAAATAAAAGTTTGCATTCTAGACTTGACAAGGTTTTGCAAGAGAAGATTGAGGTCTATAATGAAAGGGATTCATTGAGATCTCAATTGGACCTTGCACTAAAAGAAAATGAATTTTTAAAATCTAAAAATGATTGCCATGTTATTTTAAAGAAAAATGAAAACTTGTCTTCAAAATTGATTTTGTTTTAAAAGAGAATGTTGCTTTGAAAAATAAAATAATTTCTATTTCAAATGATTTAAATGATTGTTTAAAGAAAAATGATGTTTTGCAAAATAAGATTGTTTCTCATGTTTGCCATGCTAGGGTAGTTTCACCTAGATCACCCCTTGCATGCTCCACTTCTTCTATAATTAAAAATGATATAAATTTGTTGAAGAAGAGTGTTGATTGTTTGGGCTCCACTTTGAGCCAATATTTTGTGGGCCATACACGTTTGGAAACTTTATTTCGAAAGAAACAAGTTCCATCTATTATGCATGCACACCCTCCACGGCATACACATGCTCCTCACGGACACCATCACCACTTGTATGATCATGTGTACACTTGTACACATTGTGGACATAAGGGCCACCTTGCTAAATTTTGTTATGATCGTATACATGTTTCTAATTTAGCAAATAAATTTGTTTGGGTTAGAGAAGGTACTAACCCCCATGGACCCAAAAAGTTGTGGGTACCAAAGACCACCTCTATTGTTTATGATGTAGGTGTGGGCTCTCGAATAACGTGAGAGTAGCGGTACCTTGGAGTGGATGTGTTCCGTACTTAAAGGAAACATTTTGGATGCATCACTTTCAAGGGAAGTTTGGTGGAAGACCACCATGTTTTGGAGACAAGGAAAGTTGCCTTCTAAGTTTTGGTAACGATCCCTAACTCCCATTTATTTGCATGCTTTTCATGTTTATCATATATAGCATGTTTTGTTGTTTTTAGATTATTGTGAAAATGCCATGATTATTAGACTCTTGACATACATGTATAGTATTTGAGACACCCATGTTTATATGGCCCATATTTTGTGTTCTCACCATTTGTTTAGCTATCATGTTTATCATAGGTTTAATAACATGTGAATTTACATAATAATCATGTTTATATTTTTCATGTTGATTTTATCTTGTTTTAATGCTTCATGTTTTGAATATATGTTTAAATGTTAGTTTTCATTAAGACTAGGATTTATACTTGTACGTATAGTGGGTCACAAATAAATCTATATATGTTTGTGCTTGAATGCTTATTTGCTCCCATTAGATGTGCTAGTATAGTCTAGTTTTGATGATTCAAACATTTTAAACTTGTATTCCTATTTTTGGATTTGTTTCCATGTGTTTATATTTAACTTCATGTATATGTCCATTTTATCCAAATTATTGTTATACATATACATCCTTTTTGAGCCACGTGCCTTCATGCATATATCTTTGTGGACTCGTTGTGTTTTGGATATATATGTATACTTTAGTTTGTATAGGACATACATATACCTTGAAGATTAAATAGTTTTGATGATTTTCATGTTTTCTTGTTTCAAGGAATATTGAGCTTATTGTCCATCTTTCATGATTATGATCTTCACATCTTATTTGTACACTCACATTTATTGTTTACTCATGTGTTTGTTTTCATAAGTTATATTTATGCTTTATTGATTATGAGTGTTGACTATTTTGTGAATTTCATGTTTCATAAAAAATAATTTTGTTTTATTCCTTACTTGAAGGATTTCGTACTAGTTTACAAATTTTTCATATAATTAGTTACAGTATTCTTCATTTTGGTAGAGTTTTCAAACACACTTTATTTTTCAAATCTATTTTTTGAAAACCCCTACCATCCAAGGGTGGTTGGACGGGAGATCATGCTCATGTATGCTTTATAGTGAAAATCATTTTAACTTGAACATGAATGGGTGGTAGATAATATGAGATATACATTTGATATTATTGTTGTTTCAATTGGTATCATTGAATTCTTTCAATTGGTATCAATTTTGATCTTTCTTGTATACTCATATATGTTTGTATGTATGTATGCTTTCAATTTTAAAGAATATCAATTTCAATTGGTATCTATTTTTCATACATATATATGTTTGTGTTGGTATTTCATAAAGGGGGAGAAAATTTGATTTTCATATTTACAATTGGTATTTGTATTTCCACTCCTTGCTTTATGATAGAAAATAAAAAAATTTTAATTGATATCATATACTTAAAAAAATACTCTCTTTTGATATCAAAATGTTTATTTGAATGTTTTTAAAATTGGTATCTCAAAATTTTGTTAAAAAAAAAAAGAAAAATTCAAAAGTTTTAATTTATATTGCCTATATGCAAGGAGAGCTTAACATCTCATCTACATATAGATTCATGATGAGTGTATCTTTTATTGAAGAGCTTGACAATCTCTTCTTTATGTGGTACACTTGTGTAGGGGGAGCTTCACATCTCCTCTTATGCATTGCATAGTTTACGTTATGTGAATTAGGGCTTGTCATCCCTCCTTCATGTAATGTATCTATGTAGGGAAGCTTCACATCTTCCTCTTCATGAATGTATATAGCATAAATCATTTATTGATCTATGTTTACTTTCAATTGGTATCAAGATGCTACTTTGACATATTTTTAATTGGTACCTTAATTGATTGTCACCCCTATTTGGTTTTTGTTTTTGTTTTAGACAAAAAGGGGAGAACATTGTCTTTATTAACCCTTTTATTGATTCATTGTTTCGAACAAAAAGGGGGAGAAAAATTTATTGATTTGGTTTTACTTTTACCCCTTATTGATGATTGTTTCCTTGTATTAAAAAAGGGGAGAAGATTTTGTTTTGTTTTGATTGTTTACCCCTTTGTTGATGATTGACAAAAAGGGGGAGAAAGATTTTGAGTTTTATATATGCATATTTATGTTTTGCACATATTATATTTAATTTAGTTTAATTTTAATTAGTATCTAGAGCATGTTTTGTTTTTAAACATTTCATTGTGTATCTAGAGCCTTTCATTGTTTATGCATAGATATGCATTCATGTTTAAGAGCCTTTATTGCATATTCTTTATGTTTATTTGTTTATGCATGAGTTAAGGGGGAGCTTCTTTGAAGCTTAACTTTAATCCATGCATATATAACTCCATGAGTTTTGTCATCATCAAAAAGGGGGAGATTGTTGGCCCGGAGGCCTTCCTCTCTAGTTTTGATGATGATTAACTCATGTAGTTATGTTTACTAATAATCTTGTGATTTTAGTTTCAGATCATTTAATAAGATATTAGTTGGTGATTAGCTTCAACAAAGGAGTTTTTGGAGCTTTTCATGGTGATTTCAGTGCCCGAGCATCAAGATCATACCTTTGCACTCGGTGGATCACGGTTTGGGATTGAGTCAACTTGAAGATGAAGATCGTCAAGATGACTTAGGTATCCTAATTTAGTTTAGTGTGTTTTAGATCCATGTGTAAAGCTTAGTATAGTTGATATGCTCAAGTGTACAACACACACAAGTTTTATGTTTGGTTTTGGTTTTCATGAATAGATTGATCAAAACAAGTTTACTTTGTTTTTATGTATATTAGATGTGCTCTATATACATACATGCTTACATGACTTATACAAACTTATTTTGACTATCCTATTCATGTATTGAAAAATCCAAGTTTGATAAAATACAAGTTTTGGTTTGGTAAAAATGTTAAAATACAAAAATAGTTTCATATACTTGATATTTGAGCTAAACTTTTTATCACATGTTTATGTATCAATGCAAAATGATAAAACTATTTTTGGGGATTTTTAGAAGAGATAAAAGATTTTCTAAAATAATTTTAACCCCAGTTTCTGACCCAGAACAGTGGCTGACAGGCCAGGTCGGCCGACCGCACGGTCGACCGAACCAAGGGCCGGTCGACCCTGCGGTCGACCGACGTGCACAGCCTTGTGCACTTCTGGCAGCACAGTGGGCCGGCCGACCGAGCGGTCGACCGGACCAGAGAGCTTTGCTCTCTGTATCTGGGTGGTCGGCCGTGCGGTCGACCGGATGCCCCAACGGTCATATTTCTGACCGTTGGCAGTCGGCCGGGCAGGCCGACCGCAGGCCTGTCAGGCTGACAGATCAGCCTAACGGCTAGTTTCTGATTTGGCCTATATATACCCCATTTCTTGGGGGTTTTAACTAAGATTTTCTAGAGCAAAAATTTTCCCATTCTCTGGTTTTAAAAACAAGTTTTCAAAAGAGTTTAAAAAGCAAAAAGCTTCATTTATTTTGTTTTAAGTGTTTTGTCTATTTCAAAAAAATTAGGTTTTGGGAATTATTTTTGAGCTAAAATTTCTATATCATTTTTGGTGTTTTCCCAAGAGTATTTTTTTGATCAAAACACTTAGTTTTTCACACTTGAGCTTATCTTCTATCCTATTCTATTAGGATCCTTTGTTTGTGGAAAAAGGAAAGTGGTTTGTGGTTGAAAGATACCACCAAATTGTAAACCCTTGATTTCTTGTGTTGCTCCCTCTTTGGTAGAGGTTGAGGTTGTTATATTGGGTTGGTGTTTGCTCCCTCTTTGGTAGAGGTGGAGATTGTTGTTTACTCCCTCTTGGTGAGGTGGAGTTGGAGTTTGGTTTGTATACCGTCTTCGGTAGAGGTGTTTGTTGGTTATCGTTTGGCTACGGGCCTACCCCTCGGTTGTGAGGCGGTGTTTGAGAGAGGAATTCGGTACTCCCTTTGTTGTAACAAATCCTCCTCAGTGGAGGTTCCCTCGGTGGGAGATAGTGGATTGGAAATCCTTCTCGGTGAAGGCGGGGATGTAGAGCTAGGGGCTCGAACCTCGAAACATATCATTGTGTTTGCGTTTGATCCATTGTCTCCCTAACACTCTCTCTCTTTATTTGTGCAAAGCATCATTCATTCATTCATATCTTATTGCTTGCATTTGTGCCTTGCATTAATTCATATTGTTCATTCTTATATTCTTGGTTTGTTTGTGTGTGTGCCTCACTTGTACTTAACCACAAGAGCTTCATATAGCACCTCAACCCATATCTAGGGGAATCAAAAGGAGTTAGTCCAGAGCCCTTCACGAGGAATTCGGCTACACTTGTTGGTTGTATTAAGTGTGATTGCAAAATTAATTTTAAGCTTCCGCATTTAGCGCATTTAGTTTCTAGATTAGCATTATCACCTATTCACCCCCCTCTAGGTGATTTACACTGAGTTCATATACCCGAGTTGTCTCCTAAACTTAAGAAAACAACTTAAAACTGATAGAAAATCAATAAAATCGATAAAATTGACAATACCAAAAACAAGTAAAACTAGCTGTACAAACTCAGTTTACTGCTTCATGAGACTACTACATTGAAGAAATAATCCAAATAAGAAAATCCTTATCTATATATTTATCCCATGTCATCGTAATCCGAGTGTATACGACCCGAACTGCAAAATAACACAACGAATTGTTGATTAGCATTTTATTATTATTCGTCTGACTCATATTTTTATAGTTTATTATAATTATCAGATTACAAAAATGTACAAGATCATGTTAGGAGTATCATAAGCACATGTGTAATGGAATTTTTATGTTAGGAAATTAGGTATTACATTCCCGTAAAGTGAAAACATAAGTCAAGTGTATTATGTCAGATGCCAGGTGTTAAGTATGTTAGGAATCAGGTGATAACAGAAAGGTGTCTGGTGTTAAGTGGTGACATACCAGGTGATTACATGACAAGCGTTAACATATCAAGTAAAAGCACGGTAAGCGATAACAAAGCAGATATTAACTGTTAAATTACACGATAGGGGAAAACGGTATTGATACGAGAAAACAATACTAATAATGAAAAACATTTAGGTTTTGAAAAATAATATCAATAAAGATTTCAAGCTCTTCACAACCATCAATACAAAAAATATTTGAATTATCAAGCAGGCATGTGGGTAAGCAAGCAAGCGAACATCCAAGCGGCGCTAAGCAAAGCTAACATGCAGCACTAGACGCCATCATGCTCGGCGTGGTTATCGCTCGCGGCACAGCTAAATGCACACAACGGATCGAGCGTATGAACTCTATACTACCGCGTGTGGCGAAGCCGTGCTCACAGTGTAACTACGCTCGAACGGAGTTAGCGGCAAAGCGCTGAGCGCTAGATCCGCCTACTAGGCATAACTGAGGGACCTGACGGTCTGTGCACCAAAAAAGCTAAGGAGACCATAAGATCAAGCGCACTCTCAGTAGCTACCATGAAACTCAGAGGGTGAAAGAAGTAAATCCTATTGGGTAGCCAGCCCGAGAAGTGGGTAGAAACATGAAGGCTGAGCAGGTACCTGCAGAGGTGTTAGTATCAAACACACGTATGTAACAGGTAATAACTACGCTATCAATAGAATAGTGAAGCTTGGAGGCTGAGCAAAGTCGAAATAAAAATAGCGAGCAGACAAGCGAACATCCAAGCGAAGCTAAGTAAGCTGGAGCAAGATTAACAAGCAGCGTTTTATCGCTAAAGCGCATGACAAAACTGCAGAGACGACTCAAACATTGGGACCTTATTCTGCCATAAGACAGAGTTTCACTCGGGCGAATCTAGCAATAAAACACTAAGCGCTAAACTCAACTACCAGGCATGGTTGAAAGACTTGACGGTCTGAACGCACTCTCTTTTAAGGAAGTAGGTGAAAGCCCAAAGAGCAGAAGGGCTGAAAGGCCAAGTAAGTACCTGCAAATGTGTTAGCACAACACGAGCATACATATAAACATAGTTATAAGTAGACTATTCGTGGAGTGGTGAAGCCCAAAAGCTAAGTGTAGAGTCCGGAGGCTAACGACCACGAAGGGTCGGCCATGCATGATAATAAAGCAGAAATAGAGCAACAACACATACAGTATATATGTACAGGTATTAAACTACACTACTACATGCATTCATTATGGATCAACTACATATAGTTCTAGGCACTCGGCCACATATATATATACAGGTATACAATCTACAGAAATACAAATACAACTCGAGGAAATAAAAATTCACAAATTCCCCAGAAATACAAACCAACCCGTCAAAGGAAGAAAACCAGAATAAAGCGAGGCCACTCCCTAAAATATCAAAAACACTATAAAATCCCTGAACTCTAATATACGTGCATGGGCAATACACACCATCACTAGGAGAGAGAGTGTAATTTTAAAGAGAGGGTGAGTTAAAGAGAGAAAGAGTTGAGAGAGAAAGAAGAGAAAGATTTGCAAAGGAGAAAGATACTGGGAAAGAGAAGGGAAGAGGGAGAGGTGGTTGGCCAGCCTGACCGGCCAGTGATCACCGGCGACGACGCTAGCCGCCGCAAAACAGCGAGAGAAATAAAAATAAAAGAGAAAATGAGAAAGAGAGAGAGAGAGAGAGAGAGAGAGAGAGAGAGAGATGAGGTGAGTGAGTGAGGGGGACTGATGGGGGCAGGGCCCACATGGGTGGTGATTAGTTTCTAAACACGCACATTCATACTTCACTATCACATTTATTTTATATAAAAATGTTGCTAATAATGATTTTCTTGTGTGTTCCTAGGTCCATGTTGTGCAATGAAGAAAAAACCCAAAAATCTCATTTATTTGGTGATTTTAAAAGCTAAATATAGCTATTGACTTTGGAAGCCCAATCTGACAAAACAGGGAGCAGCTCCCTTCACCGCATAAAACTTCCCTGCTCCCTTCACTACCGCCAACAGCAAGCAGCTCCCTCCTAGCTCCTTTCTCTTCGTCTGCTGGCGGTGACGACAAGCAGCGCCTCATGCGTCCCTCTCTTCCTCTGCGAGTGCCGACAACAGCATCACCATCTTCTTCTTCATCTCGTCCAGTCAACCGCCTATGACTTCGCCAGCAGCACCAGAGCTTCACCTCTCTCTCTACGGCATCAACAATACTTTGACAACAAAACAAGAGCAAAGAAATTAGAATTTAGTTACAAGATCTGAAGGAAATTAATCAATACAAGTTTAGTTCACACAATATTAGATATCTGAGAACGGGCTTCTTAATAGGTAAAATATATTTCATTTATCAGATTATTACTTTGATTACATCATATTATTTATTATCTAAACTTTATCATGTTATTCGTTGTCCACTAAATATTGTGAGTTATTGTGTGATTCTATTTAAGCTTGTTAGTTGACTGATCCTGATATTGCAAGTAGGACTACTCATATTTAATTGAATATTGCATCTTATTTACTGAAACTAGATTGATCTAAACTACGCATGCAAAACATTGTTAGAATCTATCGTGTCGCATTACTAGTTTAAAGTAATTTCCTACCAAAGATATATGTTTTTGGTGAAACGTTGCGGAATTTTGATTTATTACTGATATACCACATCATAGGTTCCCCGTTTCACATCAACATGAGTACTAGGGAGACAGATCACTATATATAATACAAGATAGCAGTTATAGGATTCCCGTAATATCATAATCACAAGTCAAATATTAAGTGTGGCAGGTGACAAGTGATAATATATAATTGTCAGGTAACATGTAGGTATCAGGTGATAACAAGCAAGTGTCAGGTGATAATAAGCAGGTGTCAGGTGTCAAGTGGTGGTAACAAAAGTTATCAATTGTTGTATAACGTAATACAAAAAAGGATATCGATACAGGGGATCAGTACGATATAGAAAAATGATACTGATACAGGGAATCAGTACGAATATAGAAAAACAATATTGTTTTGGAAAACAGTGTAAGTAATGGTTTCAAACTCTTCACAACTATCAAGAAAAGAAAAATAGTTAAATTATCAAGTAGGCAAGCGGGCAAGCAAGTAAGCGAACATCCAAGTGGAGCTAAGTAAAGCTAGAGCGAAACCAACTTACAGCACTAGACGCCATCACGATCGGCTCTATTATTGCTCGCGGTGAAGCTAACGCACGAGTGTGGTGGCGGGTAACTGCTCCGCACCACCCATGATGAAGCCGCGCTCACAACGTAACTATAATCGGACAGAATTAGCGATAAAGCACTGAGCGCTAGGTCTGGTTAACAGTCATAGCTAAGAAACCTGCGGTCTTAACGCACTTCCTCTTTCGAGAAAGTGGGCCAGAGCCCCAAGGGCTAATGGGCCCGAAGGTAGAGTAAGTGCCTGCAGAAGTGTTAGTATCAAACACACACATATAATAGGTAAAAACTAAGCTATCAGCAGAGTGGTGAAGCCCGAAGGCTTAGCAAGATAGAAATAAAGTCAGTGAGAAGACAAGCGAACAATCAAGTAAAGCTAAGTAAGGTTGGAGCGAAGCTAGTGCTAAAGGCTATCACGCTCAGCGTGGTTACTACTCGCGGTGAAGCTCCACATCACCCAAGACGAAACTGTGACCATAGCGTAACTACACGCGGACGGAGTTAGCAATAAAGTACTGAGCGCTCGGCCTGCCTACCAAGTGGGGACAAAAGACATGACGGTCTGAGTGCACAAAGGGCTGTAAGGAGACCATAATGTCTAAACGTACTCCCGGTAGCAGCCACAAAACCCAAAAGATGCAAGGAGTAAAACCTATTGTGTAGCCAGCTCAGTAAGTGGGCAGAAGCCCGAAGGCTAATAAGGCCAGAGGGACAAATAGGTACCTGGATAAAATAACATTAATACCACGCGAGCACATATATAAACATGATAATAATGAGACTATCAGTCGAGTGGTGAAGCTCGAAGGCCGAATGTAGAGCCTGAAGGCTAACAACCATGAAGAGTCGGCTACGCATGATAATAGAGCAGATATCACAACAGTAAATAATTACAGGAATTAAACTACACTATTACACACATACATCATAGTGGTATAGATACATCACACCTGTACAATACACATGTCAATGATATACATGTACACACTCACACCAATACAATTACACTGGACTGGTACATTTACATGGGTCCATAATACAGATATTATTACACGTTCCAGAAATACAAGAAGCACCCATCGAAGCGGGATACCCAAGTAAAGAGAGAACACTCGCCTAAAATCTTCAGAATATGTCGTAAAAGCTCAGAACTCCAAAAGCACGTGCATGGGCATTACTCACAACCAGGAGAGAGAGTTAAAGAGAGAAAAAGTTAGAGAGAAAGTGAGATCTAGAGAGAGACATTTGGAGAGAGAGACTGAGAAAGAGAAAGGGGGAAGAAGTGAGGTTGGCCACATGGTGGTCGGCTAGGTGGTGGTACGGCGGCCGGCTATAGACACCGGATGCTTACAAAAAGAGAGAAGAAATCTAGAGAGATGGATAGGAGAGAGAAAATAAGAGGATAGAGAAAGAGTGAGAAGCAATGAGAGAGGGGGAAAAGGCCTCAGGCCAAGGGCTAGGGGCCCCACGACCAGGTGGCCGGCTGGCCAGGCCCGCTCGCTGACGGTGCGTTGGTCATATGATGGCCAGCCAGGAAGGGGAAAGTTGGAGGTGGTGGGTAATATTGATGAAGATTATTTTAGAGGTGGAAATGGTAGTAGTGGTGGTGGATCTAGCTGGTGATGAGGGGATCTAGTGGTGGGATTTGGGGAGGAAGGAGATGGAGGCGGAGAAGGATATTGTGGAGATGTAAATTGTAAAGTAGGTGCAGGGATTTCGAAGAATGTAGCGGTGGATTTGGAGGAAGAAAAGGGTGGTGGTGAAGGAAATGGTGGTGGAGGAGAGATGGGGGTGTGGCCGGAGTAGAGGCCACGGCCAAGGGATTCACTGGCGTGGGTCTGCCGGCCAGGTGGCGTCGGTGGTATAGGGGAGACTGGGAGATTTGAGGGAAAAGCAAGAGTTTAGTAAGTGAGAGAGAGATTTGTGAGAGGGAGAAAGAAAGTTGAGGAGCTTGGTGGGGGTTAATGCGAGGCCAGAGTTGGGGAAGCCACTGGAGGGTGGCACCGAAGCTGGGGTTACCGGTGATGAGGACATGGACAAGGGAAGGAAAGGGGAGATGGAGAAAGAGGAAAAAGAAGAGGAGGGGGTGAGAGAGAGAGATTGAAATGAGAACGGGAGCTGATTGGTGTGATGGGTTCCAGGGAGAGAAAGAAAGAAAGAAAAAGAAGAAACGAAAGAAAAGGAAGAAAAGACCAAATAAAACAATATATTATAATAGGGTAAAATTTGAAAAATTTCGAAAAATCCCCCCCACCAATCCCTAGAGGTAGAAAGCATCCTCCTAAGGAACAATATGAAATTGGTTTTCAAAAATTCAATCCCGTTTTCAAACCAAAATACTGGAATTAACCTATGATACTGGTCGACACCAAACCTGGTCGAATTTTGATTAATTCAAAATAATCTCGAAATTGCATTAAAGTAGAAAATATGATTCTGAGAAATAATGTGAAAGCTGCTTTTAAAAACTCATTTACATTTGTAAAATAAAATCCGAGAATCGATCGGCGGCACCAGTCGATACTAATTTTGAAGATTTTGCAGAAAAAATAAGAAAAAATCCTGAAAATCATGAAAAATCTAAAATATTAGAAAAATGTGTTTGAAACTGAAATTGATCAAATCTGATTACAAGAAAGGTTAAACCGTTTAGTTCACTGGGATCAGGTCCCTAGTTCAGACTAGGGTTGACTCTAAGTCTGAAAATCTGGATTCGATACCAAGTAGCGATATAAATAATCATAAAATAAAAATAAATATAGGAAGATAAATCAAAAAATATGATCGAACAATCAAAAAACGTATCTAAGTACGTATTCCGAGAATGGGGTATTACATTCTACCCATCTTACAAAATTTCATCCTCAAATTTTCAATAAGGGGAAGATGAACACGGAAAAGATATAGACGAGGATTACACTAATTAAGATATGAATAACCAAGGGTAACTCTCATAACTGACTGATCAATAGACTTGAGACCTAGACGCCTTCTGTACTTCCTGCCATATATATTACGGACATTGCCATACCACTACTGATCTGATAACTGTCAATAAGAGAATTTTGCTAGACGAAGATAATTAAGAATCTGAATATTCTGTTTGGACTGTTCGGTCTTCTGAGAATGATAAGACAAGCTGAAAATAAGAAGTCTCTAGACTTCTTTGAAGAATTTATCAGAACTGTGATCTGAATCTCGTGTCTCTGTCTGACTCAATAATAACTCAGATACTGTGTAGCCGAAATATTTCTCTCATAGAACTATCTGCCAGAACTTCTGTACACTAACCCACTTTGAATAATATGCAATAAGCTGACTTCGGAACTGGCCAACTTTCACCTTCTGAATTTCTGCTGGGCACGAAACTATTCCGGACAAAGGGTCTATAATAAGGTTACTGGATGTCCTGCATGTTCTCGATCACTCTGGTGCAGACCAATATATCATAAATAAAGAAAATCTGATAATTGATCACAATTAAATAAAGAAAATCGGACAAAATAATGAATTTTGAATGTTAAGCGTCAATTACTCTTAAAAGCATCACTAAGAACTCTTAATAACTGCCCTCTGAATGATAACCTGATTGTAAATTAAATATTTAGAAAATAATCAAGCTCTGCAAAGTTGGCCGAATAGATAATCAATAAGGATTATGACAACTTGTTTAGAGACAGTGAGAAAACCTGGTTCTTAGATCCATGAAAACAAGTTAGGCAAGAGAATTTTGGGGAACGAGACTAGAGTGCTAAATACTGACGAAACTAGCCACGAGCAAAGCCAAGCCCAAGTGAGGTCACTTCATAACACAGCGTCAGGCGTTAAGCACTAGAATGCGGTGGAGCTAACGCTCTGCGAGGTTCGTACTTGGCAAAGTTCACATGGCGAAGGTAGCACGTAACACAACGCTAAATGCTAAGCCGAGGGTGTAGCGAAGCCCACACCTGGTTGAGCTCGCGTGTTGATTGGTCTCTATATTTGCATATTTCATACCACATCTTCACATTTATTCTATATAAAATTTTGCTAAATAATGGCTTTCTTTAGTGTTTCTAGGTGGCATGAGGTGAAGAAGAAGCTCAAAACTCTAATTTATTTGATTTTAAAGCCTAAAAGAAGCCCAAGCCTTTGAAGCCCAATTTGTTAATTTTGGGTGCATAAAACAATAAATCAGAAGTCAACACACATCTCATATTGCAGGCACAAGACCCACGCTATGGTGATGCATGAGCAGCCATAGTATAGCCGTGGAAACACGGCCATGTTATGGATCCACGCATCATACTTCGACGCGTTGCCCCGTATGGTCCCGCTGGTACCCCCTTTGGCCTATAAATAGCCCAGTGTGAGTAGAACAGAAGGGATGAGGGTTTTGAGGGTAGATTTCTTCTCTTTAGGGTAGGTTAGTTCTTCTTCTTCTTTTATTTTTTTCATTTCTTGTAGATCATATAATAGAGAAGAGAGTGATACTTAGGATAAAAGTTAGAGTGCTTGTAATGGAGGGTGACACTCTATGAAAGGTTCTCTCTTTATCTCTAGTTGTTTTCTTCTCTCTAACTCTTTACATGTTCAGCTAATTTTTTTCTAATAGCAACTAACTACTAACCACTAACTATGCTAACTCCTTACTTGATAATTCACATGAATCTCATAGCCTCTACTTGGCCTTGCTCTTGCAAGAGCCATTGATGGCTCATGATGATGGATTCTAACACTCTATCATCTAACTCTCTAACAAGTTACCATTACTTTATTTCATGCATGCTCTAGTCAGTTTTGATGATTTAAGTGTAGTTTGCTCTTATTTGTTGAGCTTGGATGTGAAAGTGATCTTATGGGTCATGCTTTGTAAAGCTTTTGAAGCCAAGGACTAGTAATGGTCAATGATACGTGTGAGACAACTTTCACTAAGAGGTTAGCATGTTAGTGGAGCCATTAGTAGTTAGTAGTCATGAGTTTTCTTGTATCTCTTTTTATCTTTTCTTTTTATTTGTTTTAAAAACCAAAAAACACATTCTGTTCTATATTTCCCACTTCTTTGTTTTCACCGTATCATTCTTTGTTTTATTTTCTTTTGATTCTTTAAAACATTGAAGAAAACTTAACACATACATGAATCGGTCGGTAAAACTTCTATCGCTTCCCGTCCCTGTGGATTTGGCCCGTTTAACCACCATACTATAACGGAAGTATTGAGGAAGCCAAAGCACACACTTTTAACACGTGATTTCAAAACACACACTTTTCGTGCATAATTTTCCCCCGAACATATTTTAGCGCCGTTGCTAGGGATGGGAATGGTTTGATCGCATATTTTTTTTAACTTTTCTTCTTTGTTTTTGGTGTGCAGGTCAAAATTTTCAGAAATTTAGCATTACAGAAATTCACACTTGCTCTTGTGTGGTTGGGTAAATTCTTGTATATTGTTATATTCTGCTGCTATGTTCCTGTTTATATTACCTATATACTACAATAATTTTAGAACTAAATATGGTAATTGGATGTTTTAAAACGGATTAGACATTTGCATCTAGGCACGTATCAATTTTCATTCCAATATACTGCATTTTGCTCTTCCATTGTTGTGATTTGGACCAAGGCATACATATTGCAATGTATATAGTTAGGACAAATACGTGGGTGATTTACTCGCTTTGTGCGTTCATTCTTATCTATATTGCACACTTGCACGAATCAGAAATTAAAGGCAAAACCCAACATAAGACAAGGTGGGGAAGTCATTACCCTCCCTTAACCCAAAAATCACCTCCTCACTCACACAACCCAGACCTAAATAAAACTTGCTAGACGTTGGCCCCTAGGGATATCTCAGACTCATTTAGGAGATTGACCTAAGGGGAAAGTTGTTAGAATTTGACTCTTATCAAATCAATGTACAAGGTTGGGGATTGAGAGGTGTGAAACCTCAAAGAACAGTGGTTTTGCATAATTAGACTTGTTACTCCGACACAGATACCTCCCACTGGTCTTACCCCTATCTGGCCGATTAACTTGTGGTCAGATTTCTACATGTACCCGTCGACAGTCTAACTAGTTAGGATTCGTCTAGGTCTAGGTTAACCCTAGTATAGGCTTGCTTTGACTTTTTCTTTCTTTTTTTGGTTGTTTGCTTTTTTTTTTGTGTTTGTTTGTGAAATAGATTTCAACAACAATTCTTTCAATCCTAATATGAATCCATATTTTACCGCAACCTCATTTGACTCAGATAACTCTAACATGGCTATGTACAACATGAACTAATCATATAGGCCGTATTGGGTTTATCGACTGAATATGACCCATACCTCCAATTCTATGATCATAATTTTCACTCTTCACTGAGTCCTTGGGGATTCACATCCCCCGAGTTAAATTGTCAATCACCTTATCCACCATCTTTTTTCCTATATTCTACTTCACATACTCCTTTCTTGAACCACCATTGAACAAAATTAGAGTTACAAAAGAGTATGGAAGCCATATTAGAGGCTCAAAAATGATTTGAAATTATGACGGCCTCATTATATCCACAGAGTTTTCAAAACCCATATAGTCTTTTTCAGAACCACCAAAAGAAAAATCATTGTTGGAAAAGACTATGGAATCTTGCAGGAGTCTGAACGACAATTTCAAAACATGTTCGACTTCCAAGGTCCACCCAATTTCCTGGATTCATACTCTCCTGACCCATCTCCCCAAGAAGAAATATCCGACTTGGAAAAGAGTATAAAATGCCTGTAGGACATGATGCAAAATCATGAAAATTTTGCTTCCCATTCTATCAATAGGTTCGAATCAAAACAGAGTCTATTGGCCAACTTCTATAAGAATAAGGAAACTCCCTCTTATCAATCATTGGCCAATTCTGATGTCTTCAACTCTATTGATATGACCAAAGAATCATGTCATTTTGGAAATCAAGCTTCAATTTCATCATACCAACTTGAACTTGACCAAAATTAAACCCTTGAAATTTGGTAAGTTATTCATTTCCTAAAATTGAACTTGAAGATGAATGCCTGAACTTTAATTTAGCGATTCGAGTTCAATCCTTGAATCAATATCGACTCTTGTAGTGTTACCTAAACTAGGTAACATTCTTGAGCTAGTTTTGATTCCTATAATTTCTGAACTTGAATCAATCATTCCCCCATTCACATTTCTTCCGTGGACGAAAATCAAGATTCAATTTATTACATCCATTTAAACTTGCCCAAAATTTCGAGAACCATCTTGATATTTTGGCAAGTTATCATTTTCCTGAAAATGAACTTGAGCATGAATGTGGTCCCAATCAACAAGTTGGTAATTCTACTTCACCTTTTGATTTAATAATGACTATGATATTTTTACTAGATTTTTTTCTAATTCCAGAGTCAACATTGAATCTTGTACCAGTACAACGTGAAATTGAATCACCAATATTTTACGATCCATTCCGTTATGGGAGAAGTGTGTGAACATCAATTCTTTAGTTTGGACCCCATTTTTGAACCTATTTCAACTCTCCCTTTTGTACCTTGACTTGATCTAAGTCAAATTCTCGAGTTGGTATTTGTTCCTATTCTGTTTGAGCCTAAATCAATCATCTTCCACAATCGTACTTCAGTATTGGACAAAGGTGTTGAACCAAATGACTCAAGAAATATTTTTAAAAATTGAAAATTGAATAAGGATAATTTTTAATAAAAAACCATACACTTCTACATTCTTTTACTGGGTCATAGTAGAGAGGTCACTAGTGGGTTCTTCGAGATCCAAAATTCTAGATTGGGCCGCATTTATGGACCAATCAAACCACCACTGGAACCACCACTATGAGGTAATTTTTCCTTCCATTTCTATTTGTTTCTTACATATACACATTCACGATGCATTGAGGATAATGCATGAGATAAGTGTGGGGGAGGGTTTACTAACATAGGTTATTTTAAACTTTCTTTCTTTTACACTTCTTTTTAGAAAAGATTTAGATTTTCTCTTTTGTATAGAACTTTTTCCTTTTCTTTTTACAAAACTTTTTGAAATAAGAGAAATAGTTTTGATTTACTTTAAGAAAGTTAAGAAGATCTTAGGAATTAAGAAGATCTAAAATTATGAATTCTTAAAACTGAGTCAAAATAAAAGATCTTGTGTAAATTTTAGGATAAGAAAGTAAGATTGAAAAGATAATTTGATCTTAAATTTTTTGCCTTAGATATATGCACTTTACACTTACACAATTTTTTGGGATTGAAACAAAGACTGAAAATGCCACTAAAAAATAATAATGATAATAAAAACCACTTATTGAAATTGGGTAATTATGCCTCAGGAAATATGATTGTTCACGCCTAAAATTGTGGACAAAAATAAAATAATCCCTTTTAATTTTGTGGCCATGTAACTCGAGACCTTAACCACGAGAGATGTTTTCTCATTTGGTACCTTAAAATCATTCTGGTTTGGGAGTTACCGGCTAAAGGCTCACAAGTAGAATGCCTAAAGAAACTAAGGAAAGAAATATATATAATATATATATATATATATATATTATATATATATATATATATATATATATATATATATATATATATATATATATATATATATATAAATGGAATGAAGTTAGAGTGGATATCCAAAAATTTTCATTATTCACAAGTGCATATTTTCTAAGAGTTTTATGAAAGATCAAAGAATCAATTCAATTTTAAATTCTTACCTTTAATTTATAACAAGATTTTGCATTTATGCTTAGTTTAATGAAGAATAATATGTGGTTAACATATGACCCTAGATCACTTAAATTTTTACAAAAATATTTCAACACTTTTCTCTATTTCAAAAGTGTTTTTCAAAATACTAACATTTGATTCTTTCTTTATGGATTTTGTGGGTGTAATCCGCTAAAATCCCAGGAGATAAAACTCCTCCTCTAGGGGAAACCTAGAGGTTTAACGACTTATTGTACATGCTCAGTTCAATCACGTCACCTACGAAAGTGTTGTAATAATTTTCTTAATTTTTCTGTTTTGGTCAGACGAGCAAAAGATATGTGTGGGGGTGTGATTGATCTCTATATTTGCATATTTCATACCACATCTTTACATTTATTCTATATAAAATTCTGCTAAATAATGGCTTTCTTGTGTATTTTTAGGTCCATGGCATGAGGTGAATAAGAAGCTCAAAAATCTAATTATTTGGAGATTTCTAAAGCCTAAAAGAGGACCAAGCCTTTGAAGCCCAATCAACTAATTTTGAGAGCAGAAAACAATAAACTAGAAGGCAACACACATCCCATACTGCAGGTACAAGACCAACGCAACGGCACTGCGCGAACGGCCGCAGCGTGGCCGCCATGTTGTAGAGCCACGCGTCATACTTTACGCGTTGCCCCGTATGGTCCCCCTGGTACCCCCTTTGACCTATAAGCCCAGTGTGTATGACGCGTGGCCCAGTATGGTCCCCTGGTACCCTCTTTGACCTATAAATAGCCCAGTGTGAGTAGAACAAAAGGGAGGAGAGTTTTGAGGGTAGATTTCTTCTCATTAGGGTAGGTTAGTTTTCTTCTTCTTCTTCTTTTGTATTTTTTAATTTCTTGCAGATCATGTAATAGGGAAGAGAGTGATACTTAGGATGAAAGTTAGAGTGCTTGTCATGGATGGTGACACTCTATGAAAGGTTCTCTCTTTATCTCAACTTGTTTTCTTTTTTCTAACTCTTTACATGTTTATCTAATTTTCTTCACATGGAAACTAACTACTAACCACTAAGTATGCTAACTCCTTACTTGATAATCCACATGAATCTAATAGCCTCTAATTGGCCTTGCTCTTGCAAGAGGTATTAATGGGTCATAATAATGAATTCTAAATATTCTAACATCTAACTCTCTAACAAGTTACCATTACTTTATTCCATGCTTGCTTTAGTTAGTGTTGATGGTTTAAGTGTAACTTGCTCTTTATTGTGAAGTTTAGATTTGAAAGTGATCTTATAGGTCATGCTTTGTAAAGCTCTTGAAGGCAAGGACTAGTGATGGCCAATGATACATGTGAGGTGACTATCACTAAGAGGTTAGCATATTAGTGGAGCCATTAGTAGTAGTAGCCATGAGTTTTCTTATATCTCTTTTTATCTTTTCTATCTATTTTTGTTAAAAAAAAAAAACATAACTCTTCTATGTTTCCCATTTCTTTGTTTTTATCGTATTCTTCTCATTTTTTGTTTTTTTCCTTTTGATTTTTTAAAACATGAAGAATACTTAAACATACGTGAATCAACTCGTAAAGCTTCAACGCTTCCCGTCCTTGTGGATTCGACCCGTTTAGCCACCATACTATAACGAAAGTATGAAAGTAGCCAAAGCACGCACTTTTAACTCGTGATTTCAAAACACACACTTTTCGAGCACAATTTTCCCCTGATCACGTGTGGTTAGAACATGACCCACACTTAGCAAGGCTAGTGGGGTCCGTGGTTTATCAAATCCATAAAGACTGCCAGGTGTTGTGACTCTGAGCTCAGTGAAATTGATAGAAGCGATCGTGGTCATTTCTGCAATAATGTGAAAAGAAGAACCATAGTTTCGCTTGGCAAAAGTCCTGATTCAAAAAATTCATTTCATATTGATGCTTCTCGTATAATGATACACTCTATTTGATTATATAAGTGATGACTACCCCACTTTTGTATTGATCCTTACTTTTTGTGTAATCCCTTATGGACTAGCTGCCAAGTTAATACGACTACCTCTGGCAGCAAATCTGAAGTTTAGCGTGTCTTAGACTATCATGTTCAAGTTACCACCTCTGAATAGACGGGTTCCTAAATAAGATTCACCCTCATTTATCTTAGTTCAGTAGGAACTATTACAGGTTGTGGTGTCTAATTCATCATAACCTATTCATAAATTTGATAGTCTTTAATCTTTTATGTTAATGTTTACCTCTGAATAGTAAAGACCATCAAATTCACTTTGTCCT
>JAVJIF010026125.1:0-63434 GCA_038442645.1 Agave tequilana | reverse complement strand
TGAACTTCCCATTAGCAAGCAAAGCAGCTGAGTATACCACATCAGCGACGATCACCTCATACGGTAGCGTCGGCACCACACATCGCTTTAGCCACGGCATGAGGAAGCCCGTCAATAGAGACCGATCAGACATCGGGATTTTGGTTGATGGTGAAAGCTCTCAAAAATTATGTCTGGTTTGAAAGTATCCTCATTAGACTCTGTGGTGTATCAGCTGGTAGATACACTGATCCTTTCAATTATTTTTTCATTAATGCTGGGAGCTAGCCGGGTCATCGGGTCAGTTTTATTCACCCCGGGAACAGATAATTTGCCCAGACATCTGCTTAACTCCCCCACTCCTCTATCTTGTCACCTGGCCACAGATGTGAAAGTGGCACAACACCTCCCAATAAGTCTTGTACACTAGATGATCGCTCTTTTTCAGTAGATGTAGCTCCTCTGTCAATGAGACGTATTTCTCGTGAGGGGCATATCCAATCACTAGCCCTGAGCCCCATTTCCCTGATGTGACTGAAGAACGTGCAAGTCTCTAGATTATACCACTCTAGAATAGAGTAGAATTGTTGGGTGCTCTGCAAAATGCCGTACTGGACAGCCCTCACGGCCCCTTATAGTCTGGCCTGCAGCAAAAGTTTTTTAAATTCTGCAAGAGCAAACCCTACCAACCCCAGTATGTTTTGTCGGTAGAGTGGATCCATCCGATGGCACAAAATTATGAAGGAAAGTCACCTCTCACATTCAGAAATTGTCTGATGAAGGTAGCCGCAAGTTGTAGGGGTCTCTCTTGTTGGGTATTCAGCTCTGACCAAATCAGGTTGCAACCCTGGTACATCCCTCCCATGACCGACGGGAAGGCTTCACGGACACCTATCTTGCCCAGGGAAATTCCGTAGATTGGCTTCACTAACTCCCAGTCCATCATCCGACACACGAACATATGCTGCAGGTAGGCCAGGGGATACATCCGCTCCATGTTTGGGAGGAAGAACCTCCTGTTGCCAATATGGTGAAGTCATTTGTAATCCTCATCATAAAGACCAGTCTCATCCTCCTCGATCGAGTCACCAAAGAAGAAGTCGGGCTTCCATAGTAGGGCACAGGAATCCGATTCGAACTGACCGTCAGAAATGATTTCTCAGAGAGTAAGCATACTAGCATTGCTGATCCGGCTTCGTCCTTTTGATTTACTAGTGGTCACAGGAGCAGTCCTCTGGAGAACGAAGATCATGTTTGGGTCAGTGCCACCTATATGTCCAAAATAACACTACTTGGACAAAGGATTCGAGGAGCATCGCACTACAAAAAGGACAATACAATAGTCAGCAACTTGAAAATTGTCAAAGTGTTAAAGTTCAGACGCAAGGTTCACCTCAGAACCGTGTCTAATGAAGCTCAGTTAAACCCGCGTTTAAACTCAAAGACGCGAGGCACACATGAAGTTCGCGTTTGAAACTCCACAACTTAAAAATCTCTTTTAAGTGTTGGAATCTGACGCGAGACTCAGAGAAACCCGCGTCAAACCTCAAAAATACGGGGTTCACATGAAGTCCGCATCTGAACTTCACAACTTAGAAAATTCTCTAAGTGTTGGAATCAAACGCAAGGCTCAATAAAACCCGCGTTCAACAAGTAGACACAGACTCAAACTGATGAAGCGAAGACGCGGAGGTAGTCAAACCTGCGTGTTTCCTACCAGTGCAAGAGTCACATTTGAAAATTAAACACGGGCGTGAGCCTCACGTTGACGGTTCAACTCAAAAGAAGCTTAAGAGTTAAGATAACTCTTTGAGTTTTTTAATGACGGAAACCTATTCGGGTGGTTTTATTACCTGAAATGGGGCCTCCTGCGTAGAGGAACCCCCCATTTGAACTTCTGGAGCGACTGCGCTCGAGGAGGAAGCCACAGGCTTGGTCTTTGGGGCCATCATGACGGTGAATTCTTTGCAGAAGATGAGAAAAAAGGAAAAAAAAGGTTGGAGTTTTTCTTGAAGTTCTTAAAGTTCTGGACGCAAAGATTAACGAAGAAGAAAAGAGTCTAATAATGACTCTTGAAAGACTGCTGTCTTCTTATAGACATGGCCCGTATCTCGAGACCGATCGTTGCCAGACGCGTGGCAATGCGCCCAGAACATGGACCTCGCGTTTTAAGAGAACAACGTCTCTTCAAGCTCCGTCAGGCACATGGCAACGCACCCAGAACACGAGTCTCATGTTTAACAGAGCCGCGTCTCTTCACAAAGAGAAGTCCGCATCTCCAACTCGAAGTCGGCATCACTTCAACAAAGTGAGAGCTGCGTCTCCACTTCGATGTTTGCGTCTCTCCAATGAATGAGAGTCACGTTTCTACTTCAGACGAGGTCCGCGTCTCCAAGGTAACATGACTTTTACGTTTACAAGATCCGTGTTCAGTTTTTACTTTTTACTTCTGCAAGTAGTTCAACAGTACACTGGCGAAAGCAAATGACTATTTCTCTGGTCAACAATATACCGGCAACCAGTTCAGAGCACCAAGGAGGTCTAAACTACGTATCTAGACACTCACGACGATCATCTTTGGTGGCTTCAAAGAGTTTAACAGTACACTCACGAAGACCAAGATCCAGACAAGATTGAGCTCAAGCTATGTCAGAAAATTGCCAGCCCAATCTTGAGAGCTTGCTGCCAAAAGAAAAGTCCAAAGTGTTTCGAGACCCGTCCCAACCAACCGCGAAGTTTCAAAAACTTTGGAGAAAGTTTTGTAGACTGTCTAAAAATCACTGAAGACAAGTCGTCAAATGCAGAGCTCATACTTCAGACGCAAGGCTGATAAAAATCATTGATGCAGTGCCAAGACGCGACGCTCGAAAGCATCACTGGAAAGCCAAGACGCGGGGCTCGAAGCCCGTATCTCAACATCACTGCAAAGCCAAGAAGCGGGGCTCGAAGCCTGCGTCTCAGCATCATTGCAAAGCCAAGACGCGGGGCTCGAAGCCCGTGTCTCAGCAGAGCTTGACGCCCGCGTCTCAATACTATAACAATGGCAAAATGCAAGGCTCGAGGCCCGCATCCAGCATCATTTCAATGGCTAAATGCAGAGCTCATGTCCATGTTTCAACTGCAAATGAGCTTTGCACCTCAGTTATAACTACCCCCATTACTGAGTAAAGTACTGCATACGTAATGAGGGAGTTAACCCCTATTATGGAGGGTTTTTAGGGGACAATTTTACCCCTAAAACCCTATAAATAGTTAAACCTGCTATTGAAAAAGGGTCGGAATTTTTCAGTTAGGGAAAGAAACTCTTCTGCCAAATTGTTGAGTTCAAGTTTTTGCCAAGTTTCTTTGAGATTTCATTGGATATGAGCTGTGCTACTCCATCTGTGATCCAACAACAACAATAACAACTAAGCCATTTGTCTCAAGTATCTTAGGTAGGCTACATGAACGAAAGAGAATTACGTCGGATCGGGACATGGATCAGCTTTCTTCACTCATTCCTACTCCATCTACTCCATCTTTGATCTAAAGAGAAAATTTTCAGAAGAGCTTGACGTTCACCAGGTCCACGGAAAATAAGATTCACTTTTCACTGTTACGTAAAGAACCCAATCTTAAACAAAGAGAAGATTTGAGCTTGAGAGTCTTTTCTCTCTTGTAGTTGAAATTTTGAGTAGTAATTTCTTATTGATTAAAGGAAATTTTGCAATACATTTTCAACTTCCCCTCGTACAGTAGGATCCTGAATATGACAATACTAACACTAGAAGGAGGTGAATAGTGTTAGAAAATTCTTAACAAAAAAATGTGAATAACTTGAAAAGAAAACAAATATAACAACACAGTTTAGAAATAACAAACCAGTCACAAATTACAACCAATCACAAATACAAGGTTTTATCCTATTTCGGTCCTCGAAACTTAGATCCAGTCCCCAAGCTAATCTCGCTTGAGATTTTTCACTATCCTTTGATATTGAAAACCACAAGTCACACCTATACATCCAATTATAAGTCTCTATGTCAATCTGTACACCACCTCAAAAATCAGAGAGATACTTTCTTTGAAATGTAATACAAAAGATCCTATAAGCCCTGATGTGATTATGAAAGTGTATCTAAAAGTGGCTTATAGTTTTTTCTCAGAATTCTGCTTATCTAATCATTTGATTGAGGAACAAGGCAAGAAAAGTGAGTCTACTTGTTTTGTTGGCATAATTTAAGAGTTTTTAAATCAAGAACAATGAATTGTTGTGTATCCAAGCGAGAGGAGAGCCCCTCAATTTATAGCTAGAATTATGACTGTTGGACAGTTATATTGGTTTGAATTTGAATGGATTTAACTGTTAAAAAATATAAAAAATATTAAAAAAATATTCAGATATTCAAAAATCACAAAACTGTATAACAACTAAAACTGTCATATTATTCGACTAGGGGAAGGTATAAATCGAATAATATGTGTTCTCAGAGCAAAGATATAGTCTCTGTTAAGTCCATTGGTCGACTAGACTGAAAATAAGAGTATGTAAAAGTCAATTAGTCGACTATACTGAGATATAAGTCGACTAGTCTGGTATCATAAGTCTCTATTAAGAACTATTAGTCGACTGGATTAGGATATAAGTCGACTGGTCTCTGTTAAGAGTTTCTGTAAAAGTTAATTAGTTGACTTATATGAAGTATCAGTCGACTATGCTGCTAAGTAAATCAATTGGACAATCTCTATAAATATTTATAAGTCGACTAGAAAACTTATAAGTCGACTAACCAGTAACAGGAAATAAAAAGATAAAAAATAAGTTTTTAGGTTTTTAATTTGATGCTCTTGTGTTCCTTTATCTCCAAGTATATGCCTTGCATACTTTGAGTGTCGATATCATTGATTCTTCATAAGATACTGCATAAACATGTTAGTGCAAATATACACACAATAAATAATTTGTTATCATCAAAACGTAAACTAAACTATGATTAATTCATAATCCAACATTCTCCCCCTTTTTGATGATGACAAACAAATTGTGTTAAAGTAGTATTGAAAGAGATTTCAATGCTACCCCTGCATCAAAGCACTCTTTGTTACAATAAACATATTCTCCCCCCTGTCATTAACAGAAATAGAGCATGCAGAGAAAAATATATTTAAACACAATTAAAACTGGCATAAGAAATTTAGTTTTAAGATACCGCACAAAATCATTGTCTAGTATCCATCCTTCTTTTCGGAGTACCTAAAATATATAAACAAATTTCTTTGGTACCCACATCTGGTTGGGTCCAAAAAGATTAGCCTTTAAGAACATAAATTCATTTGGAATTTGCTTTTCATTTGTTAATATAAATATAATCTCTAGAATTGCAAACAACATTCATATAACATGAAATATGGGCATTCTTATCATGAGAATTCAAACTTTTCAGAATCCAAAAATATTTATATTTGTCAAAATGAGTATTCTTGAAAGATTTAATATTCTTATCATGCGAATGAACAAAATTTTTCTTAACATAAGAATCAACCTTTTCTTTTGTTTTACCACAACTAATTCCAAATCTTTCATTTGAAACATGTTGATTAGATAAAATATTGTTTAGGCTCTCTTTTCCTTTATTGAATTTTGTGACATTTTTCAAAATTTCTTCATATTTGCCTTTGAAAGAAGATATTTCTTTTTCTAAATTCGAAATTCTATAGTTCAGAGGAAAATTCCTGTTTTAAGAGAAGAATTTTCTTCAATAAATTTCTCATTCTCTCTTTTCAAAATCTTATTTTATGCTCTTTCTTGAATTCAATAAACAATTCATTAAAAGCATTCAATAATTTATTATAATTTTGAATATTATGTACCTCATCTTCTTATGCCATAAAACACATATTTGCCGATTTGGTGGCTGGTTCTCGTTTGAAGATGATGAATCGCTATCATCTCATGTAGTCTGAAAAGTCTTCTTTTCTTCTTGAATTAGTTCAAATTGACTTTTAGTTTTAGCGGTGGACAATCATTCTTTATGCGTCCTGGTTTATTACATTTATAACACAAAAGATTATAATTAGTTTCTTTATTTTTCTTGAACTTAACTTTCTTATAACTTTCTGAATTTTCTTGAAATTATTACAATATCTTCTTTTTCATTGTCTGAATCCTCCATATCTGATGGTGCTTTGAAAACAAGTACTTTCTTCTTTCGTTGTTCATCTTTCTTTTTCTCTTGAAGTTGTACTTTGTATACCATTTAGTTTCAAGAAGGTTCTCCAAAGTAAGTGTTGAAAGATCATTTGCTCTTCCATGGCGGTGGTCTTCTTTCATTTTGGTATGAGTGCACGTAGTACTTTTCTCACCACCTCTACTTGAGTATATTATTTACCAGGTGCCACTAGAGAGTTATGATGTCGGTGAATCTTGTGATCATTTCTGTTATTGTCTCATTATTCATCATTTGAAATAATTCGAACTTGTGCATAAGAAAAGATATTTTAGTTTCTTTAATTTTATTTGTGTCTTCATGAGTTACCTGTAATGTATGCCAAATTTGATAGGTCGTTGTGGATGTTGACACACGATTGAATTCGTTCTTGTCCATTGCACAAAAGAGAGTATTTTCGCTTTTGCATTCAAGTTCACTGTTTTTTGTCTTCAGTCCATTGATCGAACGAAGTGCTTGGCTCCTCATATGTTGTTTCAACGATGTTCCATAGTTCGTAGTTGATAGATTGCAAATAGATCTTTATTCTGTACTCCCAGTAGTTGTAATTTGAACCATCGAATAGAGGTGACCTCTGCGTGGAGTGTTCTTTGAACTGTGAAGATGGGAAGTCTGTTGCCATTTTTTAACCCTGCTCTGATACCAAGTGTAGGATCCTGAATATGACAATAATAACAATAAAAGGGGTGAATAGTGTTTGATAATTCTTAACAAGAAATGTGAATAACTTGAAAAGAAAACAAATATAACAACATAATAAAGAAACAACAAACCAATCACAGATTACAGACCAATTGCAAATACAAGATTTTATCCTGGTTCAACTTTCCAGACCTACATCCACCCCCAAGCCAATCCCGCTTGAGATTTTTCACTATTATCTTATTTTGAAAATCATAAGATCACGCATGTACATCCAATTGACAAGTCCCTATGTCAATTTGTATACCACCTCTCAAAAACCATAAAGATACTTTCTTTGAAATGTAATACAAAAGATCCTATAAGCTTTGATGTGATTGTGAAAGTTATCTAACAAGGGATTATAGTTTTTATCTTAGAATTTTGATTATCTAATCATTTGATTGAGGAACAAGGCAAGAGAAGATAGTCTACTTGTGTTCTTGATAGAACTTCAGATTTTTTAAGTCAAGAACAATAAATTGTTGTGCATCCAAGTGAGAGGAGAGCCCCCTCAATTTATAGCTAAAATTATGACTGTTGGACAGAATTTGAATTAATATAGCTTTTAAGAAATGTTAAAAACGTTCAGATATTCAAAAATCACAAAACTGTATAATAGCTAAAAAACTGTCATACTAGTCTACTATAGGAAGGTGATGAGGACATCACGCCAGTTGTCAGTTATCTTTTTATGCCTTATTTTATTTTGAGATCTTGTGTTTTGTTTATCTTTCTTTTAGTACCACATCGGTTATATCCGAGTTCACTTTGTAAGAGCCTATATAAAGAGGCTCAACTTAATGATTAAGTAGACAATGATTAAATAAAAACTTTTCAGTTAAAATTTCAGAGCTCTTGGGTTCTTGAGATTGGGTGTGAAGCCTGTGGTGCAAGGGGTGCGAAGCCCGCGTAAGGGGTGTGAAGCCTAAAGTTATCTGGTTATTTCTCTAACCCTAATCTCTCTTTTCATTTTATTTCTTGTAAAACTCTAGTTTTATCTTTTTTATTTGTATTCGAAGGTGATTGCGATCCTGTATTACATCAATTTGGTATCAGAACTTTGGTCCCAATACTCTTCGAATTTGTTCTCTTCCCCAAATCCTAAATCTAGATCTGGATCTCTAGATCTAGATCTACTTTGAAATTTTTTTCGATTATTGTTAGATCTAAATCTAAATCTAGATTTAGATTTATTTAGATCAACTTTGCAAGAAAAAAAGAAAAAAAAGAAGAAAACAGAAAAACAGAAAAAAACAGAAAAAAACAGAAAACAGAAAAAACAGAAAAAACAGAAAACAGAAAAAAACAGAACAGAAAAAAACTTTACTGTTCACTGTGAACATTCATGTCCCCCAAAAGTCCCAACATTCGTCCATTCTGAGCTCGTTTCAAGCTTGATTCGAGTCGTTTTCGAAGCAGCGGATTCGTGGAGAGCAACACTACATATCTATAGCCTTCATATTCTAGTTCAAATTTCGGCGTCTGCCAGATTCAGCTCAGCAGATCAGCGCATCACAGTCCAGAGCTTGTTTCTGCCCTGATTAGCGTCCGATTTGCTCCATTCTCGAGGTGATATCCTAATTTGACCTGAATCATTAACTGTTAGATTACTTGCAACTACTATATGGATTGCTATAATTTGTTAGTTGAATTGTTATTTCCTTCGATCTAGTGGTTGCATTAACATTTATCGCTTTTTCATCATTTTAGGAATGCATTTTCTTTGCATTTAGAACTTAAACTTTAGGGTATTTTTGTTTAGTGCATACATTTAGTTTAATTAACTCTAGGGTTCTCCACTGCATCTGCTTGTTTGCTTGAGTCATCATGACTAGTCAGCAGTATAGAGACCCCCACTTAGACCAGCTACACAAACTCCATCAGGGTCATATGTCCGTTCATGATTATATTGCCATGTTTAAGGACTTAACTCATCGCAGTGACGTGGGAGAGCACCCTTCTGAGACTCTAACTAGGTTTGTTTGGGGTTTACGACCTAAAATAAAACGTGCTATGATTACTGGCCCTATGACTTAGACACTGTTGAAAATGCCTTTGATGTTGCATTAAAGTTGGATTTGACTTTCAAAACGCTAGTCAATGCTAAGGCTAAGTGTTATAAATGTGAGGGATATGGACATTATGATTATCAGTGTTCTTCAGAGAGTCAACATGTTAGAATTGTGTCTAGTAATGAAGTTGACGTCTCGAAGGTTATTGAGGAAGTCCATGTTGCTCCCAAGACTGTTAGTATAGACACAACAGTTGGTGCCGACACACTGGTTATTGATGAAATTCACATGTCTAATAGTGCCAGTGATGACGTGAATGTGATAGTTGAGAATACTACATTGCATTTTTCTATTGCATACATTGATGATATCACTAGACCGATAACAATTTACAATGATACCCACAAATTTGCTACGTACCCATATAATACTTTGCAGGAATTTGCGGTTGATAATAAGGTGATGGTTATGAGTCACTCTGAGGCTGTGAGGAAGTTGCACGCTTGGCCTAAAGATTTCGATAGGGCTCTGAAGAGAATTGCTTCCATTGCTTGCGAGTTGGATAGCCCATGGGATCCTGGTATTAGTTCCGTCTTCAGCAGGGATGCGCCTTCGTCTACTCTCTATGTCATGATCGAGCTGTCGTCTTTCACAACCAACCCGTCACGGAGACCAGTTCCACCTCCGCCACCGTGGTATCAACACGGCGTACCAGTGATGCTGCTACGACCACCACCTTGACCCGATTGATATGCTTCGTGAGGAAAGTCCTTACTCGACAGGGTCAGGTTTCTCCCACCCGGGGGAATTGATGAGGACATCACGCCAGTTGTCAATTACCTTTTTATGCCTTAGTTTATTTTGAGATGTGTTTTGTTTATCTTTCTTTTAGTACCACATCGGTTATATTCGAGAAGTTCACTTTGTAAGAGCTTATATAAAGAGGCTCAACTCAATGATTAAGTAGACATTGATTAAATAAAAACTTTTTCAGCTAAAATTTCAGAGCTCTTGGGTTCTTGAGATTGGGTGTGAAGCCCATGGTGCAAGGAGTGTGAAGCCCGCGTAAGGGTGCGAAGCCCAAAGTTATCTGGTTATTTCTCCAACCCTAATCTCTTTTTCATTTTATTTCTTGTAAAACTCTAGTTTTTTCTTTTTTATTTGTATTCGAAGGTGATTGCGATCCTGTATTACATCAGAAGGTATAAGTAGACTAATATGTATTCTCAGAACAAAGATATAGTCTTTGTTAAGTCCATTAGTTGACTAGACTAAAGAGTAAGTCGACTAGACTGAAAACGAGAGTTTCAGTAAAAGTCAATTAGTCGACTATAATGAGATATAAGTCGACTAGACTAGTATTATAAGTCTCTGTTAAGAGCTATTAGTCGATTGGATTGGGACATAAGTTGACTGGTCTGTGTTTAATAACCAAGTATCAGAGTATCCATACTATAAGTGGACTTATACTGAAGTATCAGTTGACTAGGTTGCTAAGTAAATCAATTGGACAGTCTTTGTAAACATTTATAAGTCGACTAGAAAAACTCATAAGTCGACTAACCAGTGTCTGTGTCAAGGGTTTTAACAAGAACTAAAAAGATAAAGAATTTTACAAGTCTTCAATTTAACGCTCTTGTCTTCCTTTATCTCCAAGTATATGCTTTGCATGCTATGAGCGTCAATATCATTGATTCTTCATAATATAATGCATAAACATGTTTGCGCAAATATACACACAAAATAAATAATTTGTTATTATCAAAACCTAAACTAAATCATGACTAATTCATGATCCAACATTTTTATAGAGATGAGAAGGAGATGGTATTGATTGATGGATAATGATGGAGGCGCATGTGGTGATGGAAGAGGAATAGAGTTGGGAAATAGACGGCTTAACTTAGTTTATGGCAGCCACTTTCATGTAGATTATAGATGCACACAAAATTACAGGAATACCCTTTCTTGTGTTACTATTATTTTCATTTCTCTCAACGCTGTGTGCTGCCAGTTCCCTTTGGTCTTTTTTCCTTTTGGCGTTGAGATTGGCTCCTCTTCTGTTCTCTTCTGTTCACTAGCCTTCTGCCTCAAAAGCTCCTGGGTGTCCTCATCAAAAAACACAGACGCAAGCGAGGATGCATGACTGAATGATACATGTCGAGAGATGCCCTTGCCTTTCTTGCAGCTCATACTGAAATCCGCAACATTCTTCATATGTACATACATAGATCCACAACACAACACTCTCTGGTAGTCCATGAGTGCAAGCAACATATAACAAAAAGTAGGGATCATTCGTTCACCAACATCAATTTATTTATTGAAGCAAGGAAGAAATTCAACAAGAATGCAGGTAAAGCAAATCAGTGTGCAAGAGTACAGGTTCAATAAATAACAATCACATGAATTCAGGTTTAACATGAAATTTCAGGGTTATGTGTCATATTTTGTGCACAAGTATAATACAAGTTGTATCATATTTTGTACATAAGTATCTAGGTACTTCAGCCCATCAGTTAGTCTCCGATTTGTGATTTCATGGCCTTCCTGTCCTTCATATTTAAATCACCCATACCAAACATTATTTGCTCCATCTCATTCTTTCTTTGACCTTAATATTTAATTTGAATCATTCTCTTCTTTTTGTATGTATGTCAGCTTGATCAGTATTAATTCCAGGCATCTCATTAATTAATTCCTTGTAATTATATGAAAGCAAGAATTTGATTCCCACTAGATTGATGATACACTATCATCAATCCTCTCCTAGTACCTGCAGAAAACTAAGCCATTTAAGACAAGAAATGTTCACTAATATACAAACAATTCATGATTCCTGGACTGATTAGTAGTCCATACGACTGCACTAATCTAAATAAACAAATAGGTTCTTCATCCTAATTTCATAATTGATGATGATGGGAGCCTACTTAGCTAGCCTAATTTAATCTAATTACTGATACTGTTGACGAGCAGCAGAATAGTACTGAGCACCCAGGACATAAACATAACTGGGGTTGGTGCAGGGAGCTTACATTCATCACTTGAGACTTGCATTGGGTGGTGACCATTAACAAGTTAACAATCAAAATTACCGATGGAATCCTCACTTCCTCATGAGTTAACAATCAAAATTCCCAATGGAATGCTCACATTGCTCATACTAACACGGAATCCTCACCTCATGGAATTCTCATCACTCGAGACTTGCGTTCATTGATGTAACATTGTTTTCTTCTTGTTAAGAAGTTTAATGTAATAGGTTTCCAAACCACGTGCATATCTCATTTTAGATGTGTTAAACTCTATGATTAGATTAGTTACCTAATTACGAGTCATATTATTTTTTGTATTAGGAGTCTATACTTACCTAATTAGGGATCACATTGGTTTATGTATTAGAAGTCCTATAATTACTTAATCAGAAACCATATTTCATTATGTATTAGGAGTTCTACTCATGTTATTAGTTGTAATTGTACTTGCCTATAAATATGAATATAGAGAGGACTCGTAAAACTCTCTCAAAATTTTTCTTTTAAAATTCTGATATGGTATCAAAGCCTCTCAAATTTTTCGCTGATCATCGTTTTCATGCCATTCTCCAGCTTACGCTGGGCCGTACTCGCCGAACCATTTTCCTGCCTTCGTCTCCTTTTGTTGCTGCCGATTGCAGTGCTGTGCTCATATTTGTTGCTGTTACCTGTTCTTGTTGTTTCTAATATCGACTAATCAGCAATGTCTACCTGTTCTGCTGTCTACTGCTACATGTTCTTTTACTGCTTCTCGTTTGTACTCTTAGTACACATTTTTGTTGTTGCTATTAACTCATCTGATGGTGCTGATAACTACTTATATTGCTGTTGCAAGTTTTTTCATTAGTATTTTTGATGGTGTAAGCTTTCTTCATTGTTCTTCTCATCCTATTTGTATTCAGTTTGTTACTATCTACACTCATGACTGAGACAAAGATGTTCGTGGTCTCATGAAAATTCAGATTATTATTGCCAAAGTCAAGGATATGAAATATTTTATGGGTGGTCTATATGTGTTTTTCTTAGTGTTTTCTGGACGGAGTTTGAGAATATTTCAAAACCTCCTTATTATTGAGTTTGAAAATCTCTATAAACCTTCTACTGAGTTTGAAGATCTCTCAAAATTTCAATCTGTACCAAGTTTGGGAATCTTTTAAAATCTCCCTATACTGAGTTTGAGAAACTTTAAAATTCTAAGTACATTCAAAGAGATTTTTTTATGCAGTTTTCGTGCATAACTATTTTGATTGACAACTTAAGCATTAACATCAATGATTCAACATTGTGGCATTAAAGTAGCAATCTGTTATTTATTTGTTTCTCAGTTTAGAAAAGTTTTGTTTAGAAAGTCTTTATCTTGTAAAAAGCTGGGCATGATTCATATCTATGCTCCAACTTGAGGGGGAGTGTTAAACTCTATGATTAGATTAATTACTTAATTATGAGTCATATTATTTTATGTATTAAGAGTTCTAAACAACCTAATTAGGAGTCATGTTGCTGTACGTATTAGGAGTTTGTAGTTACCTTATTAGGAGTCATATTTCTTTCTGTATTAGGAGTCCTACTCATATTATGAGCTGTAATCGTATTTGCTTATAAATAAGAATATAGAGAGATACTCATAAAACTCTCTCAAATCTTTTCCTTTAAAATTTTGATAAGATGTAATATTAATAGATATAAAGAAAATACAAGTGTACATGTTCTATTAATTAAAGATGCAAGATTTGTTGGAAAGTTTAGTCAGGAACGCTAAAGTACAAAAATCTTTCAAAATGTTAGGTCATTACTAATTCAGACTTTAGAAACACAATAATAATTGCAAGTTATTATACATAGTCCAAAGCCATATTTTTTCTCCACTAATTTGATATATTCTGTATAGTGTAAATTGAATGGCATGTAACATTTCAAGCTTCAAACTGCACTAAAGCTAATTAGAGTTCCAATAGAGGCCACTTTATAAGAAATTGGTGGGCGGCAAATTCCGAACTTATTAATTTGTTAGGTAAATTACTTGGGCTCCCACTTCCGAGAGGACCTTTTGTGATGTCACCAGATTTTTCATATAGCCAATCCACACACACACAAAGAAACCATATGAGGTGTTCTAGAGGGAGACTCCATAGCAATAGATGCATGAGCATAAGCATATATGCATGATGAGATGAAGACATATCAAAGTTCTAGGCCTTTCAGTAGGAACCAAATTTCAAGGCAATACTTGCAAGTCCTATGATCTGATAGTTTGCCATTGTCAGCAGCTTTCTGGTTTATAAAACCTCAAATAACTATATCTCAGTTTATATCCAAGTTATTTAACCTAAATCAAGTTTCCATCTTCAAATTCGCAGAGAAGATATCTTACATATTTCTAGCCTTTAATCCACCAAGAAAAACTAATTATGAAATCATACAAAGCAGAACTGCATGGCAATGTAGGTTTGTACAAAATGAATTGCAGTCATAAAGTTTTCTAATCATCCAAAACTTAAATATTCGGATGTCACCACACGGACCTCCAAAAATCAATTTTCTCTTAACAATACCACAATCAGCTAACAAAACCAATAATGAAGTTTTCCAAAGTAAAAGGAAATCATAAACCATGCAGAATTTCCATGGTAATTTTGTGTATAGTAAACATTTCGACCTTAAAGGGAAATTTCCTGTAAACAAACAAATATGGCAATCTCACATTTCTGTACAAAAACTGAAACGAACACAGCTAACAAAATAAATAGAATTCCTCTTAAGCAATATTTGCTAAAAGTTAGACATTTATACCCAGCTGAAACCCTAATCCTGCATGGATTAGAATCGTACCGCAACTAAATACAGCTGAAACCCTGCATGCACTCTCTCATTGTGTCATAAACTATGAAATTTTCAATCATCCACAGATTGTTTTCCATTTTGTTCAGTCATTACAATAAGTAATATGATTTGATTCTTAAATGGCCATAAAGGACCAACATTGCTACATACTAGAAGAGAGCTCCAGTACCACAGAAGCCACCAGAAAAAAGGGGAAGATGGACATAAACATATCAGATAACATTGAAACCAGTCTGCTATACATAACAAAAGTTTTAAACCCAATACATAGTACAAAAAGTTTCCAAAAAATTCCCCAAGGATTTATCTTCACATTGCAAACATTCAAGTTAGAATCCCACTACCTAGTACCACTGTATATATGCACACAATACCCAAATGCACCTTCTTCTAGACCAAAGTCTTAGATACACCGAAGTGAAGACCAAGGCCATAGCAAAAGTAAAGCCTGCGAACAATCCCAATAAAATACTAGACAACCAACTCCACTTTGCTGCTAACCTATCCTGGTGCTCACGTATCTCTCCGCTGTTAGCTCCAATCTCTTGCCTTAGTTCTTGAGCTTCCTCTAGTAGCCTACAGACAGTACCACTTGGTTCATTTGGCTTTTGAAATTTGTCCACCTATATGAAGTAGTTGCATGATCCCGCTATTGGTCAATTGAGACAATTGAAATAATTACAACTAGGCCATCCTGAATTTGGTCCAGCTACTTGTTCTTCGCAACAGAGTCCGCACTTGCATAATGGCTCAGTAGGAGGCCATTGGAAACTCTGGCTACTTCTTGAAGAAACAAGTGGGTGGTTTGAATGTCAGCTGCTCGCTCTTGTTTGTGCCATTTATCTTTAAAAAAAAAACAAATGGAAAATATTATAGGTTTCAACTAAAATGTTTCTTGATATGCCAAGGGCTCATTAATTTTGTCATTTGAAACCATTCTTCTTTATGAATCTATTTGATAATGCTAAGACCCTCATGACTAATAATCAAGCAGTTTGCCAACAATTGACGAATGAGCGAGATAACAAAATAGTATTCCAGATTAATTTAGCAAGTCTGACCTTTTCTAATGTTGTTGTTTGGACCAATTTGCAATCTAACTTGTCTTGCATCCCAAATATTAGAATTTTACATTTACGTCACAAGAAATTTCTTTATTTTTAATTGGTTCCACTTTACAGTGGACATTTTCACTAGAAATCAAAGAGGTAACAGTTAATTCAAATTTTCTATCCTTTTGGAGACTTTGGTCCCAACTTCTGTGTGTGTACAGAGAAACAAGAGATGTGGAATTAGATGGAAGCTTTGCACATGAAAAGACCAAACAAGCAAACAGTTGGCAAACACATGTACTCACCATCATCAACTTAAGCATATACATAGCTAACATACAATAAGCTCTAAAAAAATAATTATGGTCTATGTGAATGTTTTATATTAAAGCCATTTTACTCACTAATAATATCAATTGGAGATATTTTAGAATTGTTAATATAATTCATGCTGACTTTAATCCTGGTTTCGTGTGAATAATCCCTTAATTAAATTAAGAATATGCTTTCCACGTATCATTACTTTCAGGATCCCGTTGATTCTTTTACTAATGACATAACCCATATCAAGAAAGAATACTTCTCTTACTAATGTAAGGAAAAATCTCACTATTAAATGAACCTCATGTTGTTAAATTACCACAGGCATTATCTTGTGTGCCAAACTTTTTCCCTTCAATGTTTTTTATCTTGTTTTGGTCATACATATCAGTTGTGTTTCTATTGCATGAAGGATGTCCTCTTTCAATAAATACCATGAACTCTAAAGATTAGTTCCCAAGATATTTTGTTTTACGGCATCTTTCCAAAGATTTGACAATTCACACCATGTATTAATTATTTATCACCATTAAAGGACTAATAATCATGTGTGTGTGTGTGTGTGTGTGTGTGTGTGTGTGTGACATTACACAAACATTATTCCTTTAAAGACTATTATTAGCTTCGATGAGTGTGTGATGAGATCTAACCGTGCGTATATAAATTAATCAATAATCTCTATAGTATGTTTATTAATTATTTCCTCAGAAAAGTATGTTTATTAATTACTAATGCCTTTTTTAAAAATATCCAATGAAGTGAAACTAACAGATTTTAGTGTGGTGAATGAATTCCCAAGAATCAAAAGATCAACCAATAGTGAGGCTATCAGGATGTAGCTGTGAAGCAGGAGACGAGAATTTTACCTTAGTATTACTTTAAACTTTAAAGTGTCAGATTTCTTGTTGAACTGACCTCTCACACTCTTCGACTTCATATATGCGTTGGGTAAAAGCCCACAACAAGGATCAGTTAGCAATTTCCAATTTTAAGAATTTAATAACACTGTAAAAGCACAAGAAAGAAGAACAGGAAAAAGGATTTTACTCATAAAAAAAAAATTAAATATCTTGTTTTAAAGTGACGTACAGAAACATTTTTTTAGAAATAGGACAAAATAACCGAACTTTATTAAAGAATGAGGTAGAGTACAAAAATTTACTACAAAAGAGGAAAAAGGAGAAGGGGGTTAGGGGAGGAGAGGGGGCGGTTAAGTCCTACATAAACTTACTTCTTTGACAATTGAATGTAGGGAGATTGTGTCCGGATATACCCCAAAAACATGTAGGAGTTGTCTAAAATCCTTTTTCTTGCACAATGTTTTAGAGAAATTCGGGCATGGTATTGAGAGAGAGAGAGAAACGGCTTCAATTGATTAGAAAATTAAATGTTTGGGTAAAGTGGTGATAATACCCACAAAAATTGTTCCAAACAAAATCCTGTGGAAGCTAACTCCCGCTCAACGGGGTATTTCCCCACATTTCGAGGAAACTTCCATGGGCTATTACTCTGATATTTAATGCGTTTGGCTGGAGTTGGCAAGAGTTAATTGCCAAACTCTTGCCAATTCTTGCCAACTCTGGGTGCAAAACGAGCCCTTAGTGTAAAGGTTTTGGAGAGGAGAGTTAGGAAGAGGTTGGTTTTACTCCTATACTAACTCAGGCCTTGTTTGGCAACAAGAGTAAGCAAGATTTATGCTTATAATTCTTGCTTACTCTTCCAAACACCCAAATTCATGAAGAGTTGGAGTGAAATAATGGCATGGCTTTCCAAGGGCAAAGTTGGGATTTTTTGAAAAATATTATGCACTTTGTCCCTTACTTTTTAGGGGTAAGTGCTTAACTCTTTCACCGACTTTGAGTTGGTGTAGGAGTGAACCTAACCTCTTTTTAACTCTTCCTAACTGTCCTCCCTAAAAACCCTTATACTTACTCTCCCAACTCCAATTACTGAACAAGACCTCAAAATTGGTGTAGGAGATAAGCGCTTGCCCCTAAAGTAGTAGGGGGGCAAAGTGCATAATATTTTCAAAAAAACCCCCCAACTTTGCCCTTGGAAAGCCATGCCATAATTGCACTTCAACTATTTATGAATTTGAGTGTCTCGAAGACTTAACCTTGTTGCCAAACAAGGCCCAAAACTCCAAAGATATAGTGAGGGTTGAGGGAAATAATTTTATATAGTCATAGTGTTAATTTTTCTTTCTTTCTTTCTTCCTTTCTTCATATTATTTTTTTGATAGCCATATCATGCACTTGAATTTGGGATTCGCATAAGCCAATTGTGTAATTTTATTGCTAAAGATATTATTATAATGCCTATCCTTTTTCTATCTATGATATGAAGATGAAATTTTCTCCCTTCAAAAGTGTAATCAACACTATTACTATATTGTTGATTCTTCCCAACATTTAGTTTCTCCTTTATAAATTATTGGCCAAATTTATTATGTTCATCCCTTCTTGTAGTCCCTTCCCTACTGCAGGGAAATATTAGAGGGTTACTCCTTGGTTGAATGAACTTAAATTAGATAACCAGTAAGGTTGATTCTCCTATCTGCCAACTAGTCTGGCCGATTTTATGACAAGCCTCTTACCCTATTTACATGCTGACAACAAAAATTATACGTTTCTTGAGTCCTTGACATAGCAAGTTTATTTGCACTTATTTCTTCTCATGCTATTGCCAAATAATTTCAGAATTCTCTAGATCTTCCCAAAGGTTGAACTTTTCAATTCACTGAATTATTCTGGATTGTTAAACTTATGACTGGGTTATTTGGGAGAGAAAACAAACTGGAAAATGTAGCAAGTGACGATTAGGGAAATTTGAACAATGAAATTATGTATTATGCTATGTTGGACATATGTCGGTTCAACTAGACATATCATTGACATTGACTAAAACACACACACACACACACACACACACACACACACACACACACCCTTCTTGTTCACCCATCCAATGCTCAAAATTAATATGTCTGCCGCATGTTTGTGACATTCTAAATAATGGTTGTCAGTTGCTGCTTGGAGACACAGAGTGAGAGAGTGGCTGCAATCCTATACAGTATACATTGAAGAAATGATACTGAGAAAGGGCATGAGCTAAATAGCCCCTCTTATTAAACTCAAGCAACATCTCATGCGCTTTAACCTAAGTTGCACAAATACATCAATCTAGGAGCTGTACCCATATCAATTATGCATTTGATATTTGGATACTCCCATACTTGCTGGAAACTCCTATGATGAATTCTAAAGTTTATAATGTACCCAAGGCATTCAGATCTAAGATTAAGAAGTTAAAAATCTAATTGCATTTGGTTTGCACATGCATTTATATAATTTGTTCACTTTCATGAAGAAATATAAATATTCCGTTAGCTATTGACTTATAAAATTTGAAAATATGATATATTACCTGAGTTATTGTGTTTTACCACTAAGGCCTTAAAAGTCTATGTAACTCACACACATATACATACTTCCTATTATCTCTGTATCCACTACTATCCGTATCCTGAAGTTTCATGATTTTCTGTGTATGTGTACTGCACATATTGTATCCTTTACCACTAATTATTTTGTATCTGTCTTCACGTAATAAATCAGAATCATGAGTATCCTATGCCTAATTCATGTTGGATTGACAAGAAGTTTCAGTTATGGACAATATTATCTATAGCTTTGCAAATGGTTCAGATTTTATTCTTGAGACTGCTTGCTCTTTTGGAATTGTATGCTTTCTATCTGCTTTATATTCTTTTTTGTTTATTATGTTATGCTATCTTAAAGTCCCAGCCAGTGCACAGAAACCAAAAGTTGTAGTAAGGTTAAAGGGATATTTTTCAATGTTCTAAAGCTGGTCCGAAGTTGTGTTGAAGTATAGATGATATAATTTTATTCTATAACACTGTCTTGCTGGTTGAGTGCCCTCACTAACATGGACTTTTGCGCAACAGCAGTTTTTTAACCCCACTTTTAAACTATACACTCGGTTCAATTTGGACCTTGTAATGATACATCTTAATGTCCCTGTCACTACACCAAAACTCTGAAGTTGTGGTAAGGGTTAAGGAATATGTTTTTGTATTCGAACATGTTCTATCTATAATTTATTTTCTGGATGCTGAGTATATTGTTATGTCTATTTTGGTTGTCAGTGGGATAACTTTTTTTATTTCATGTTGGATAACAGAAACTGTGGATTGCCTTCTGCATTGAATTTTCAAATTTCTGCCACTCTTCTATATTTAACTTGTATATGAACATTACAGAGAAGTTCGAAGACAGATAGAACAACATGTAGTGGATGTGGGAGCAGAAGCTTATCACCATAAGTTCAATGCTGACAGTGCCCAGTTCCATCCTCTGCATTTCTTTTCTAGCACTCCGAATACTTCGACCATGTAACTTAACAATAGCTGTTCATCATTTGGTGTAAACTCTGTTGGCATTATAAGAGCTCCTCGTGGTGATGGAAAGGAAGCAATTGTATTGGTGACCCCTTACAACTTAAAAAATATTCAACTACATGAAGCATTGTCACTAGGCCTTGCATACTCAATTTTCTCCTTAGCAGAGTTTCATGGCTTGCGAAGGATACTGTTTAGCTCGCTGCAGATTCTCAACATGGGGAGTATACTGCAGTTTCAGCAAGGCTGAAAGACTACCATAATCCTGTTTTCTTCGGTGATTCAGGGAGAGCAGATTTTGATATGTGTTCTGAAAAGAATATTCCTCATCAATGGGACAATAAACATTTTAAGGAGGCTAATCCTAATGTTTTCAAGCGCTCTGGAACCATGGCTGCTGCTCTTGTATTCAAGGTGACAGAAAATAAGGAAAGAAGTGAAAGGGATAGACTTGATATATATGCAGAGGCATCTAATGGCCAAATGCCAAATCTTGACCTTATCAATACTGTACATTATTTGGCAGTTCACTGGCAAGGTTTGAGAGTGGTGGTTGGGACGGTAGATTCTCTAGTTCAGTCTTCATGCCTCAAGCTTATTGGTGAAATACTGCAAGGACTAAGCAAACTGGCTAAAAGTTTAAATCCAGTATGGAAATTTGAAGCCACATCTGCTGAATTTGTAGAAGGAACTGCTACACTTGCAAGCTCAATTTTTCATCAGGTATGATTTCTAATGTATCGTTAAAACTTAAAACTTTAATTGCTATAGATATTATAAAAGCTTATTTGGTTTCTTTTAATCTGCAGGCACTTGGGGTGCCCACCGGGTCCCACGGTGCTTTTCGTGATTACCAAGTGGATGCTATTACTCTAGAACTCTCACCCAGAGCATATTTGCATAATGAAAATGCTCGATCTGTATTTCTTCTTCTGAGTGGCAGGTTAGTAGCCTTTTGGGTTTGAAGTTCATCTTAGTTAACAATAAAGCATCTTAATATCTTTATGATGAATTCAATCTGGTTTATAATTCATGTGATTTAGTCAACTCAGACATGGGAGGAAAGGGTCCCTTAACACTGTAGAAAAAGCACTTTTATCATGAAAACGTATCCATGTCCAACAGTTATCGTAGACGACACTTCCTAGATACTTTCGGGTATATGGTTCAAAATTAGCCCGAACACCGTATGTGTGATTCTGCCGGCCTGAGTTTAGGTGACTATGGACTGGGCTTGACTGAGCTGGACCAGGCCTATTATTTGGGCTGAAGCAACCTATGTATATATGGGTCTGGTGGGGCTTCAATAAGGATAAAGTCATTAATTGATGAGAATTAGCTACCATAAAGCAATAACATAAAAAGAATAAAGTTGACAAACTAATAAGAAATATTTAGGTTCGTCTTAGTCACAGTGTTTAAAAAGATGAAGATGGGAGGAAAGCATCAGACCCTTTGTGTGGTAAAGTGTAACTCTCACATTTTTTGTTATTGTCATTTTGAAAATTTGCAACTAGCATAAAAATATAAGAATAAATAGATATAAACCTATAATGTAGGAAAATTTATATTTGCCCCTTTACTTCTAGACCCTTAGATTTTTTTTCTAAAATCACATGACTCAAGAAAAAGACCCATTTTGACTGGTTCATGAAACCAACACATCCATAAAAGGTGAAAAATGAGGCATTAGATTTTACATTTCATCTTTGCCTCATATGTAACTATATATACACCTCATAGTCCGGGCACCTCATTGTCATATGTGTTCCTGAAGGTGTTATTCCTCACCAAAAAAAAAAAAAAAAATCCCTTGAAGTGCTCATTGAGGCTTGACTCAATTGTGCTATTATAAACACTGTTTACAGTAGAAGGAAATTCCCATTAGATATTGGAACGGAGGAGGAGATGATAGATGTTAAAAATTGAACCATTTTAATTATCGGGTATTCATATGACTATTTGTAGTTTTAGTTGCACTCCTATTTATTATAAATATAACTATTTATTTTTAGTGCATCACTTAGTTTAATCAAAGGAAGTGACTTAAACTGCCTTAATCAAGGTAATTAGCATAGGGGTGGAGTCACAACTTTATCTTAGGGGCACTTGATACTGACCAAAAATAATATGCAACTTCAGCAAAGAATGACTAATATATTAACTTAAGTAATATAGTGTTTTTTGCTTCAAAATATGGATGATTCTAAAAGTAATGTTGCTAACAGTTATCTTAAACTAAATGTGGAGAAGAACCCTATAAGTATTTCACCTTCTTTGCTACCAAAAGGAAAGGAAATTTTGAACTGAAAGACGGAAATGAACATATAGACTAACAAATAACCTTTCCTTGTGGTAACGAGAATATATGTGGAAGATTTAAAACTAGAATATGGAATATTAGAAGTTTAAGGAGTTAACCTAACGTAGAAATAAAATAAAACCTGATAAGATATATTGAAAGTTAGAAATTTAAAATTGAGATTAGTTTTTAATACTATAAATGTTAATCATAATTTGTTGGAGTAAATTGAGGAGTCATGCATGATGTTGTACTTACCCACCACTTAATTGTCATTATTTTCTAGAGAAAATTAAGGATTCATCATTTTTTTATACCATAAATGTTAGCCATCATTCATTAGAGAAAATTAAGGACTCATGCTTGATTTAGGGGGAAGGGGGAGTAACTTTTGGCTTTAACATGTGAGTTAGTGCAATGTCGAATTAAAACCTATATTTTTTTAAGTAATATGCAAAATTTCAGAGCGGGGATATGTACCCCTGGTTACCATGTGATCCACCCTTGGCTTAGCGGCCATTTTCTAAAGTGCTACATCTTTCACACATTAAAAATATTTGCTAATAAGAATGACTTTTCATTAGTTTTCGCTATAAATTTATAACAATGTGGATATGTTTTGAACTTTTCGTTAATATAAATCAAAATGCATTAAGTTACTTTATGGGAAGATGAATGCTACAAAAAATTACTTGAAAATTATATCTAATTGCCTGTATCGTCATGACACTTCTAATTGAAAATTGATGTGTTTGACACACTCAGATACAACTAACATGTCCATTAGAACCTCATACATATAATTATGCAAGATACTGTTCACTTTAGAAATACATATGTGATGAAGTGTATTATTTCCCTTTTGACAAAATCTAGTTGTTTCCATTTTAAAAAAAAGTATATTCTTGTATATATGAAACTAAACAATATATAGATATATTATATAATATGAGTCAAATATACATGTGAGAGGCTTTAATACTCTTATGACATAATTAAGCTAGTTATGCCACGTATAAATGGTATAATATTCAAAGAAATTGGACGATTCACTCTCTTTATCCTAAGGGTATAATTTTTGGAAGTTTTAGTTTTATTTTAATATTTCTTTTTAGGGCTTCATGGTAGATGGAAGAAAGATAAAGATCAATCAGAGATGAATATAAATCAATTGCGATTTTTTTATTCTTTTTAGTCCATTTATTACGATATGATCCAGATTCAGTTCCTTGTAGATTTTCACACAAAAAGAAAAAGTGAAATATGCTCGACCTCGTTGATGATCTTGGATATGGTTGGCAAACATTTAACTCGAATTGTTCTTGGTTAATAAATGGTTAATTAAGTTAGTTATGCCCTAGGAGTATTAAACCCTTACATAGGAGTGTGCATCGGTCAGCTTGGTTTAATTTTTGTCAAATTTGGCAACCAAACCACACCAATTTACTTTTAAAACCGAACAAAACCAAAGTTCGGTCTAAAGTGGGGCATTAAATTGGTCACTCTCATATGTTGGCAACCAGGCCCAATTTAATTATCCTAAAACTTTCAAAAATATTAATATGAGTCAAATATACATGTGTGAGGCTTTAATACTCTTAGGACATAGTTAAGCTAGTTATGCCCACGTATAAAGGGTATAATATTCAAAAAAATTAGACAATCCATTCTGTTAATCTTAATCAACATATTTTGAAAGTTCTATACACGTAATTATTCATTTTGAAGTTAATTTACCTATGTTTTAAGTAGTGACAAAATAAATGATTTTCTGACAATTAGAAACTATTCATTTAACAACCACTTGATGCATGAGCAATCGGTTATCAAAGTTTATGATTTTTGTTTATAAACCTTTTGAAATACGAAGATCAGGATAAACAGAGTGGATTGTCCAATTTCTTTGAATATTATACCCTTTACACGTGGGCATAACTAGCTTAATTATGTCCTAAGAGTATTAAAGCCTCTTACATGTATATTTGACTCATATTATATATATTGTTTTGTTTCATATATACAAGAATATACTTTTTTTATAATAGAAATAACTAGATTTTGTTAAAAGAGAAATAATACACTTCATCACATATGTATTTCTAAAGTGAACAATACCTTGCATAATTGTAAGTATGAGATTCTGATGGACACGTTAGTTGTATCTGAGTGTGTCAAAAACATCAATTTTCAATTAGAAGTGTCCTACATATCATAGCTTATTATATGACGATACAGGCAACTAGATGTAATTTTCATCTAATTTTTTGTAGCAAATAATACCTTGCATAATTGTAAGTATGAGATTCTGATGGACACGTTAGTTGTATTTGAGTGTGTCAAATACATCAATTTTCAATTAGAACTGTCCTACATATCATAGCTTATTATATGACGATACAGGCAACTAGATGTAATTTTCATCTAATTTTTTGTAGCATTCATCTTCCCATAAAGTAAATGCATTTTGATTTATATTAACGAAAAGTTCAAAACATATCCATATTGTTATAAATTTTTAGCGAAAACTAATGAAAAGTCATTCTTATTAGCAAATATTTTTTATGTGTGCAAGATGTAGTACTTTAGGAAATAACCGCTAAGCCAAGGATGAATCACATGGTAATCGGGAGGCACATGCCCCCGCTCTGAAATTATGCATATTACTTAAAAAAAATATAGGTTTTAATTTGACATTGCACTAATCCACATGTTAAAGCCAAAAGTTACTCCCCTTTCTCCCGAAATCAAGCATGAGTCCCTAATTTTCTATAACAGATGATGACTAATATTTATGGTATAAGAAATAATGATCCTTATTTTTTCTACAGAAAATAATGACAATTAAGTGGTGGATAAGTATAAAATCATGCATGACCCCTCAATTTATTCCAACAAATTATGACTAACATTTATAGTATTAAAAACTAATCTCAGTTTTAAATTTCTAACTTTAATATATCTTATCAGATTTGATTTTATTTCTACATTAGGTTAACTCCTTAAACTTTCAATATTCCATATTCTAGTTTTAAATCTTCCACATATATTCTCGTTACCACAAGGAAAGGTTATTTGTTAGTCTATATGTTCATTTTCGTTTTTCAGTTCAAAATTTCCTTTCCTTTTTGTAGAACAATTCAAGATCATCAACGGGGTCAAGCATATTTCACTTTATATTTGTTGTGTGGAAATTTACAAGGGACTGCATCTAAATCATATCGTAATAAATGGATTAAAAAGAATAAAAAGGATCACAATTGATTCATATTCATCTCTGATTGATCTTCATCTCCCTTCCATCTACCATGAAGCCCTAAAAAGAAATAATAAAATAAAACTAAAACTTCCAAAAATTTCATCAAGATGCAACAAATCATTTATCTGATCCTTCCACTTATTCTTCCTCTCTTCCTTATAACAAATCAAGTATCTAATTTCACATAAAACATGTATAATAATAAAGTTTGCATTTGCAAGAGAGCTACTACAAATTTAAAGAGATAAGAACAATGATAAATTTTAATAGAATTATTTATCTTGTGTAACATACAATTACATGATCAAGATCCACATTACACACATTACAAAACATAATTAAAATTAGTGATCTTAAACATGTTACAACAATGAAAAAAGATAATTTTTGATGAGATCTAAAATCATAGATTTGTTCTAAAACAAGAAACCTATTAAAAAACAACTTTTTCTTCATATCTCAGCCACACACACAAAGAAAAAAAAAAAAATGGAGATTTAGAGAGTAAAAGGGCATCTTTTTAAAGCTAAAGGAAGACGAGATGCTAAGGGAGACTGAGGAGTGGGGTCAATGGTTGTCGGCGAGTCACCAGAAAAGAGAGGTTTTCGCTAACTTATAGGGCTGTTCTAGTTGCCTCGTTGGAAAAGAGGTTTCTGGTCTGGCATCACATGGAGTCATGGATATAAAGGGAGAGATAGTAGGAAGAGAAGCGGATTTGAGAAACGAAGAGATGAAACGAGAGAGAGAGAAAATATGAGAAAAGCGATGAGATCAAAGAGAAGGGGACAAAGAAAGAGGATACAGTGGATTTGTTAGTCATTTTGCCAAAAAATTTAAATTTAAAGGCGTTAGGATTAGGTGGGACTCATGCAGACCCATACACATTGCAAAAATATCCTAATTCAATAAGAAATCAATCCTCGATTGGTATGGTTCACGGGTTGCCCCGAACCGTACCGAACTTCAAACCTGAATTTTCTCCAATTTGTGATCCGAACCGAATTGAGTGCAAAGTAGAACTAAATCAAATTGACCAAATCGGTCGATTCGGTCAGATTTTTCTGGTTTGGAAAGAAATATGCTCACCCCTACCCTCACCCAGTATACATATATGTGCATATATATATATATATATATATATATATATATATATATATATATATATATATATATATATATATATATATAATTCTTGTGTCTGACACCTAACAGTATGACACTGTCTTTGTGTCAAAAATTGTAGAAAACTAGTTGATAAAGTTAAATAGTCAAGACCAATGGCCTATATGGTTATACAAATAATGAAATAACTTATTTTATCATATCCAAATGGTTCTAAGTTTGATACATGTTATTAATGTTAGTTATAAGATATATAAAACTACATATTAAAACCATGGTTTTGAATATTGGCCGACCACGATATATATTTGCAAATATTGGGTTTTTGAGGTACGCCATACGATACTCCCTATAATATCGCCTGATATTAGAGCTGATATTGACAATATGGCCGATATTGTCGATGGTTGATATTGACGATATTGATGCTAAAAAACTCACGTCTTAAGGTTTGGGAATAGTCCAAATCCAGCATGCGACTTGGTAAGGCTGATCATGAACGATCCAAGATGTATACTCCTGCTTGATTTTCTTTTTCCTTCCATTTTTCTTGATCATCTATAGAACAATAATTATAACTAAACTTATACTTCTAAGAAAATATATTAGCAATATATCAATAATTTAAACGGATGCTAGGCTTATTAAATAACTTCAAATAAATTATAATACTAGATCAAGACTGCTAGTCATAATCCTTCATATATGCATGTCTAAAAGGAAAATATTACTACACCCAAACTTATATCAACTAGACCCTGTCAAGTCCATATACATAGAAATGACACCAAGCTCCAAATCAATTCATATACACATGCATTTATATGCAAACAAAATAAAATATTAGCTTATAAGTATGAAGACACGCAATAGTACGCTAATGCCTTGTTTTCCAAAATTTGATCCTCTCGAAGTAAACGACCTAATAGTTGAAAAATATCAAATAGTAAATGGGATGAGTTCATGACTCAGCAAGCAACTCTTTAAATCAACACCATTCAATTTCTTACCTAACACCGACATGTTGCATAGAAGTGTGATAAGTTATATTGCATGGATACAATCACACTGACATGACACGATGATACATAACAAATTCTTAAAAATACCCATGACATGTGTTTGATACGCATGCCAAACACATTTCAGACACAACATGGGCCATGACAGGAGTGTGTACATAGATTAACTATACCTATAAACTCGTGATTAACTAATAAAAGTGTGTATTGCTTCATGAAAAGTGCCTAATTTTAGTTATGAGCTGTTGACTTATGTATGTTTCTTTATATATATATATATATATATATATATATATATATATATATATATATATATATATATATATGGGGTTACTGTACCTCAGCCGACAGCTGAGAGAGTTTCTCAGCCGGCATGACGTGGCTTCATATTAGCCGTAGAGAAGTCAAAAATTTAGGCGGTAAAAGAAGACCCTCAACCACTTTTCATTGCCCAATGACTAAAATACTCTCAGTTTCACTTTTAACCTGACAATAACTATTCCTCCACTAAAAAATTACAGATTTGAAAATTTTGAGTTTTTTCAAACAAAAAAATTACAGATCTTGATTACTAAATTTTAGAAAAATAAATTATTTTAAAAGAATGCAATCATTGTCGCATTAATGTTCAAGTTTTTTTGAAAGATGTTTTAATCATAATAAAAATCTATTACTGTGACTTGAAACAGTTTATTTTATTTTATTTTTTTGTTTTCTGAAATTGCAATCAAAGTTGCAGTTTCTGATAAGAAAAATTTTGGATTTAAATTTTTTAATATCATTTTCACTTTTTAAATTTATTTTTATTTTACATTGCGACCTTTGGTCGCAGTGTTGCAGCTTTTTTTATTTTTTCGATTAGGGTCGCAGTATTTTTTCGACCTTACTAAGCTAAATAGGATACTGCGACTGTGGTCGCAGTCTTATAAAATAAGAGTCGCAGTCAATTGAAGCAGTGAAATAATCTCGTAAGTTAATTAATTAAGATTATTAGAAGATTGCGACTTCGGTCGCAGTCTTATGTAACAGCAGTATCTTTGAGAATGTTTTGTTTGATAACAATGCGACCCTGGTCATAATATTTTTTATTAAATAATCTAAATAGAATACTGCGACCATGGTCGCATTCTTATGAAACAAGAGACATAATCAATTGAAGCAGTGAACAAGGTCTCAAAAGTTAAGTAATTAAGATGGTTAGAAAACTGCGGCCGAAGACTGCGACATTGGTCGCAGTCTTATGTAATAGCAGTCTTTTTGAAAAGTTTTGTTTGATAACACTGCGACCTTGGTCGCAATATTTTATAACTTATTTTTATTTTTGCGACCAGGGTCGCAATCTTTTTATTAATAAATTTTAATTAGACTGCGACTTTGATCGCTGTCTTGTAAAACAAATGGTTTGAAGATGAAATTTCATACTGTGACTTTGATCACATAATTCAATTTTATCTGACAATTTATTATTATGAATCCTGATGAAAAGGATAACTTTTAAAATAATTTTTTCTCTGCGACTTCAGTAGCATCTCTGATAGGTTGGTTATATATTTATGTGTATTTTATTTTGTCTTTCAGATTTTAAATCGAATAGCTAATATTTCTGATGATGAAAAATTTCAGATAGGCTTTCCTTTAGAAGAAGAAGAAGAGAAGAATCACGATGAAAATATTGAAGCTGACATCCCGAGGGAAAATGAACCTGTCAAAATAGCTGTTGGAGATCTAGGTCTGCAACTAAAAATTAATATCTGATCCCGCTTTTCTTTTTAGAACGATATTCTCTACAAGTCAAAAATCTAGATCTGACAGCGTGAGGAGACACAGAGAGATAAACATATAAAAGGGGAGAAAAAATAATAATAAAGAATATAAAACTCATACATCATTTCAAGAAAAGACAAACGATAGGGGCTTTTAGTAATTTCAATTATTTTCAAAAGCGGGACGTCATTTTAGATTGTCGAATTATGTGGCTCATAATGTGCCACGTCACCGCATGCTGAGAGGGATCTCAGCTGTCGACTGATATACATATTTCTCTGTGTGTGTGTGTACTGTTTTCTCTCTGAGAATATGTGGAGCTATCAAAGAAAGAGACTCTCTCTTGTATCCCACCTTTTCCTTTTTCTCTCTAGGGTGAGCCTTGGTGCAATGGTTGAGTTTGTATAACATTTATGGTAAAATCAAGCATGACCCCTCTCAATTTTCTCAAGTAAATGATGACTAGCATTTATAGTATTTACAATTACTTCCAGCTTTAAAGTTTCCAACTTTCAAGATATCTTATCAGCTTTGATTTTGATTTTTATACATTAGGTTGACTTATTAAACTTTCAATATTCCATCTTCTGGTTGTAAATCTTCTAGATGTATTTTCATTACCACAAGGAAAGGTTATTTGTTATACATTAGGTTGACTCATTAAACTTTCAATATTCCATCCTCTGGTTGTAAATCTTCTAGATGTATTTTCATTACCACAAGGAAAGGTTATTTGTTAGCCTACATGTTCATGTTGTCTTTCAATTTAATTTTTTTATATTTTTGGGTAAGAAAGGTGGAAATTCTTTATGGTTCTTCTCCACATTTAATTTAAGTTAATATTTAGCAACATCACCATTAGAATCATTCATATTTTGAAGGGAAAAAAAAACTATATCACTTACATTATACATAATAGTCGTTCTTTGTTGAAGTTGAACATTATTTATGGTCAGTAGCAGTTGCCCCCAAGATAAATACCTGGCTCTGTCCCTGGATGCACTTACCGACCTGAGATCTCATAACAACAGGTGCCTCATATGTTGGGTTGCGCTTTTGCTTCTGTACTTTCCTCTGATTTTATAACTATTTTTTTGATGTATTTAGAGGGGAACTTTCTTTCCATGTATTTAATTAAGATAACTTTTAGCAACATTACTTTTAGAATCATACATATTTGAAGCAAAAAGTACTATCTCACTTGATCTTATTAGTCGTTCTTTGTTGAAGTTGCATATTGCTTATGGTCAGTATCAAGTGCCCCCTTAGATAAAATCTTTGGCTCTTCCCTGGATCCACTTTACCAAACTTGAATCTCATAATGGCAGGAGCCTCATGCGTTGGGTTGCCCTTTTGTCTCTTTATTTTCCTTTGATTTTAGAACTATTTTTCCATGTAGAACTTTATTTCACTTCTCTTCTTAGTATATTGGATATATTATTACCATCATAATTAATGTTATATAATTTTTGTCACAAGAAAAAATCAGTTTGAACTGACTTCCTTCTCTGATCTAGTGTGTATTGTGATCACATCTCAGTATCTCACACGTGCCCTATGTAGCATCGACACTTAGACATGTGAATAGATATATCAGACACGACGTTGATAACTTTTAGAATTTGCCTGGTGTCAGTATGCGTGTCATATCCATGTCTGTCTGTCCATGTCCATACAACATAGCCATATGACTTTTCCGAACCTTTTCGAAGAATTTCAGAATTTGAATAAGCATTCTTTCCTGCACACTAGATATAAAAGTCCGTGATGGATCATCTATTACTGTTACCAATTTAGTATAGTTATGTAAAGCCATGGTTTGTTTGTCTTGCACTATTTGTTGCACTGTTGATGCTTATTTTCTTGGGAATTCATCCATTCTTGTCAATGGTACAAGTGTTGTCATCCATAGCTATTGGATTTCCCATGCTAAGAATCAGCTATTAGTACAACACTAATATGGAATATGCCATCCAAGTCTTGCAAGTAATAATTTACTCAATAGGAGAGTTACCAGGACTTTCTGCCATGCCACACAGCAATATCAAAGTTTATATACGAAGCTTTTAGTTCTATATAGTATGTTTTGCTGTGACTATTAAGATGTCCTAAACTGTTGATAACTTTATGCAGGTTGATTGAAGGAGTCACACGCTCAGTAAATAACCTACTCGAAAAATTCCACCAATCATTTTTCCTCTATTTTTTAACTGCTCCTAACAAGTTTGTATCTGTTGGGGTCTATATGATTCCATTTGCACTGCTTGTGGCTCCCCTTCCCATTGTTGATGGAGCTCTTTTTTCTGCTAGTAAAAGCAAAGGGTGCAATTCACCAGATACCTCAAACAAGGTTGCAGAGGTAGAGAGTGAGTCTGGCTCGTGGAAATGGATCCATGCTGCGAAAGTAGTGTTCATGATTCACCTATGGGCTGGAATTGTCTCGCTACTACCTTATCAAATCTCCCAACACGCTGGCATGAACGCCACCTCAAGCATGCTCTTGTGGGTTGTACTTTCCATCTCCACACTTTTGATCTTGTATCAGATCATGGGTTCTCCCTACTCTTCTTCTTCCAGGGATGGTGAATGGGAGGTTCTGAAGGCCGTGACAATTACTGCTGCTTGGATAGGTTTGAGCCTTATGTCGATTATTAACTTCTCTACAGCTCAGATTGGAGCCATGCTTCTTGTTCCGATGTGCCTGATGGTCCGACCTTTTAGGGTGCATGTTAAGTTAGCTGTGAGTTTGAGATTAATTCTTCTTGCTTGCAACATTGCATTTGGGCTTGTGGAATTTCCTCCTGCCGGATTGCTGATACTGAAAGGCCTGTCTGAGGGATTTGGAAAGGTTACCATTGGAGACTGCTGGGATTGGTCAGAGTTCCTTTGGTCATGGAACAGTGCCACATATCTGTACCTGCTTCTCATCCATCTTCCTTGTTGGGTTTTGTGCATGCTCGTAGTAATCCATCCTTGACTATTAAGGGTTAATTGTTGTGAGGTGTTCTGTGTGATGAATCAACATTTTTGTTTGCAACTCTTCCCTGGCATCACTACATTTGGCTGATACAAGTATGATGAGCTGTCAGTCGGACCTGTTTAATGTTACTCAACAAGCTCTTTAAATCTCTTTCAGGAAGGCTGGTAAAAGAAATTTCTATGATAATAAAGTTTTCTGGGCATGGATTTGGGAAAAAAAGATGATAAGTTGTTCGTGCTGACTGTTGTAGTTTGGTTCAGGAATGAAATGTATGATTTAGCAATTCCCTTCGTTTGTTTGTTTCTGGATCAGGAACATAAACCCTTCTTCTTTTGCCAAATGTGGTAACAATGAGAAATGTGAGACATATTCTGCACTACGCTGACATTTTTTATTCACAGGACCAAATTACAGGAGTGATTTTTGCATCTGTTTATATTGTTCCTTCTTACTGTTTTATCACCATGGAGAACTCAACTACTGCTATTCTCCAGGTACTGACACACAATCCATCTGTCTAGCAAGGTCAAACTTAGACAGCCGAAAAGCCCAAAAATAAGACATTCGATGAGGTGTTCTATTTTTGTTACGTTATGGATGCCATTGACATTCTCAAGGTACGAATATGTGTTTTATTATATTTCAGTGATACATGCGCGCACCCACACAACTTTGTATTCCACATAGTGTATGCTTAAGAAATTTTGAAGGCTTTCTAGGTCTTCAATCTGCCTATGCATGTAAGCTGCATCAAGTTGATATATTGGACAGCGGGTAGCTGGCGGGACAAGTTTTTCATGATGCATGCTCACAGGATAAAAATTGGGAGCAATAGTCAATGTGGAGGTCAGCTTCTGTGTGTGCTACAAACACATATGCTCATGCACATGCACACACACAGATAAACCAAGTATCATTCAAATAATGATATTTCTTTTCCTTTTCAGGTTTGTCTGCAACCTTTTTATAAAGGGTTCTAATATATACCCCACAAATCTTCTATATTTAGAAAAATACCCCCCAAATCATTCATATTGCTAAATTACCATCTAAATCTTCCGGATCTTAAAATTTTTCCCCTCCATTACTTTTCTAGAATAAAACACAATATTCCTATGAAATCTATTAATAATTTTTAGAAAATGACTAATTTGCCCTCATTTATATGATTTCCCTCTCTAACTCAACCCTACATCCATCTCTTTCCTATTCTTCCTCCTCCAGTTTTCCCTCTTTAAAATCAAACTCATTTAAAATTCATCAAAAAAAAAAAAAAAAACCTTCAAATTTAGACTTTCCTTTTTCTTCTTATCTCAAAATCAAATTCACTTCCAAAATCAAACCCATTTCTAATTCCTTCATCATCATCAACACCATATCAATCTCCATACCACCAGCCACTGCCATTGCTCGAGAAGTCCACATTACATTAATTTTATGAATGACCCTTAAGAAATCTAAGATAAATTTGTGCAATTTTTAGACGAGATTTCAGTGAATGTTGGGAAAATTTTGTCCAATTTTTTTTTTGGTTGGGGTGTTGGGGGGGGGGGGGGGGGGGGGGGGGGGGGGGGGGGGGGAGAAGAGAATAATTTTAGGTTGGGAGAATTCTCTTTGGGTCAAGGTGAGAGATAGGAACAATGAAGAAGAGGGATTAAGAAGAAAGGAGAAGCTCATAACAGGCAAAATAACTTCTTTTGTTCCAAAATCTAACTTGTGGGATAAACTTTTAAGACCCACAAGATTTGAGGGGTAAATTTGCATTATCAATGATTTGAGGGGTATTTTTAAAAAGAGAAGATTTTCGGGGCATATATCTAAAACCATTTTATAAATTAAAATCTGCTCTCTGCTAGTCCCATCTCCATTTCCGTAGTTCTGTTTGAACCATTCACTTTGTGTCATGTGGCTCTTGTACTCTATCTTTGCAAATGTTCCCATTTGTCGTCTTAGTTTCTAGACATTGGATTTGAGTTTGCACATTAGAGAGTAAATAAATAGTTGCGAGTATGAAGAGAAAACAACTTAATGGGTTTTTCTAAGACTGTCTTTTGAAATGGTCAATTTTTATTATTTCATAAGAACATTGTTGAGTTTTTAATATTTGTCTCTATTTTTGCTTCAACCATTTGTAAATTATTTAGAGAAATCCTGTGCGAAGAAAGGGAAACATGCTCCAATCTAGGTATCTGATTCTTTAACTTCTATAATTTTCATATTAAAAGTGGAAAAATAAACATTGGGCTGATTAGCTGATAAGTTTAATTTCTTCCTTTCCTTTTTAGTTACTAGCAAGGGTAGTATTTTTTTTTTTTTCAAGATTCTTTCTGGAAAGTAATAATAGATGGAGAGGATAATCTGACCTATGTGGATCCTGTGTCCTTACAAAATGTCTCGAGTTTAAATGCAATAATATATAAATTTTGAAAAGGATTATTCTTGGTGGGCTTAAGTTTGAAGGTCATTAATCACGATACCTCCTTTCTTGGTTGACCTAATATCTGCTTGGCATGTTCTTCAGAAATAGTCCCAAACAAATAGTGATGTTCTTGATTATTTACATTGCTCAGTCGAATTAGAACTATTTTAATTATTTTGCATGTTCTATGCTTTATTGTATGCTTAACATTGGTTGCCCCCATAAGAAAAGAACATGTCAGGCATCTCCATTAGTGGAATCTGTGGCCTCTGAGTATTTGTTTTCTAAATTCAACATTTTCAATTTGTTTTCTTCTTTTAGTTAGATTGTGTCTTACAGGCCTTGCATTAACATTATTGGTTGTCATTTATTACAATGCTTATTGCCTTCAGAACTATATATAACAAGAGTGAATGAGCTGTTATTCACCATACTTCTAGTTGGATCGAAATGGAGCTAACCAAAGTTAGTGGGTTTGTGCTACATTGGCGAAGGATTAAGAAAATGTCCAGTACAGAGTGGATATAGATATTACGATAGGGTATTTCAAATTCGGACATTGCTCGTCTATTGATCTCAGTATCTATATTTGATAGACGAATTTGGAGCTGAATTGGATACGTATCTATATTTGATAGACGAATTTGGAGCTGAATTGGATACGAATACTGACCAGAAATTGCTGAAAGGAAAACTAAGCTTAAGGTTTTTATGCTAAAAAAATAAGGAAATATATGATTTAAGCAAGACATATTCACGATATTACATAATTAATACTAAACAGTCTTTAATCCATACACAAGAACATTTTCTTGTATAGCGGAGTTTCAGTTATATTCAAATATCTATTTGGCCAGTTTACATGATCAATATAGTGTCTATATTTTGAACACAGATATCAAATATTCATATTTGTCGAAATACAGATATGAAAGTGCATTCTATGGGGCTATCTATATCCTTTTACATCTCTGGTTTGGTGTAAGCCGGGTGAATGTGTCTGGTGACTCCTGTGGTTATATAAAATGGCTGGGTCATGCATAAACCTTGACACATCATTTTTGAGTCGATAAGGGGTCAGTCAGCTCCAACCAACCAGTAGAATGATTTGACAACATTGTTCTATTGCTATGAGTGAGGTGAATTTGGTCGAATTGGGTCAATGCAAATTATAGGAACTGCATTATACACATACAATTAAATTTTAAAAAAAAAACATTATCATGACATAATCTTCATCATCATCCCAGCCTTTCTCTATTGAGATCGGATTGGGTACGGAGAATGTAATGGAGAATTTTGGACCATCATTTGACGTACAAAATGAGGTCTCAATACAAACTGGAAACTCCTTTAAGCTTGTAGGTCTTGTTTCAGACTTCATATTTAAGTCCATTACAGTTTATATTCCTTGACTGACATACAAATACCTTAGCACTCAGGACAAGTAAGTCAGGGAGCTCCAAAAGAGAATTAATCAAGATTTTATGATGGCTTGTCACCATGCCTATCTGAATGTGTAACCATATTACTTGACAGGGATACCATGCACATTTGATGGCTGTTGCTGCAGAAGCACTAACCTGTTGGTCCAGTTGGTTAATAGGTGGATTTACCTTTTCCGTTATGCAGTTTGTGTATGCAACCAGGAGGGAACACTGCAAATTCCCCAAACTAGAAATTGTCTAGGAGTAAGTCTGATTTCAAATATGAGCTGATTCATATCGGGTTTTGAGTTACTCAATATGTTATTATATCTGTAGCATGAGCTGATATTACCAATATGGCTGATATTGCCGATATTGATGGCGATTTTAAAAATATTAATACTGAAGACTATTGGCCGATACAGATAATGAGATTTTAAATCAGATAGTAAGATCGCTGTAGGGGAATCATATGCCCCTTTAATGCCCAGAAAAACCCAAATGGAATCACGTCTCCAACATTTTAAAGAATTCATGGAATAGATTTATGAGTTGAGCAAGGACAAGTGGAATTTACTGACTTGCATTATCCAATATTTATGTATGCTAAGCATCTGATAAGGGATTCTGACTCAGAACAAGAATGGGAGATTCTACAAGTTTAAAATCCCTTCTCACCTTTGCTCATTATTGGAACTGGAAAGAAGGATAAATGGGTTAAGAAGAGTTAGAGATTTTTCTTGGCCTATCTGCACTTACTTGCATGGAGAACAAAACAGATGAGGGAAAACCTGAAAAGATTCTGGACATAAGGAGAACTAAAAGGAGAATTTCAGGTTTACATAATCAGGTTTGAATAATTTTTAGTCTGGCTCAATGGTTTATGAATCCAATGAGGTTGATCATGTGTAAGGTGTTTTTTGATTGAGTTCAGCAAAATATATATCTTACAATTTTTTTTACACCCCCCCAAAAAAAAAAAAAAATTACTGCTGTTGTCATCATTGATGTTGTTACTGTTGTGTAAGGATCACAACTTTTTACCCTATGTTATCTATATGCTTGTTTCTTCACTGTACAGGATACTAAAATATATGATGTACAATTTATGCTGAGTTCTGATCCAGTCTGATCATTTTCATGGCATGTTACCAAGATGGATGGGTTCCAAGTATTCAAATAGTATTTGCAGAATTATACCCTTGTTTCTTTTTTCCTTGTAGCAGGGATGGGGGAACACACTCTGCTGTTCCTCTAGAATTAGTTTTATTGATTGATTGTGTTTTTTTTTTTTTTTTGGTGGGGGTTCCATATTTTAATATTTGCACATCCGACCGTTCCAAATCTTTAATTTCTGGAAGAGTGCTGGGTAAATCAATCAATTCAGTTTGTCCATCGTTTTTATGTTTTTGTTGTGTATTCCTTCTTGTTTATTTTGCTAGTCCTCTTCTTGCAGGAAAGAAATCGGTTCATCTTCATACTATTATCATCTTTTTCTTTTGGTATAAACTGATAGATTAGTGTATCCATTATACTATCTGTTTAGCTACATCTGTAGTCAAATTAAGCAGCTCGTTCTCTTTGTTTACGGAATCATTAAATATTGGTTTAATCATTGTATATTGTTGTTTATGTGCAGGCCTAGCTTTCAATTTATACGAACAGAATCCTGGGTAATGATGCAGCAGGTCAGTCTTTATAGGCGAAATTATGTTTACATACCTAAAACTTCTCGCATATGCTTCCCTCAGGTCTGGACTGCTCATGCTTACACTATTTGCTGCGCTGACAAACTCAAGAGAGCACAAGGTATTGGGTTTAGCTTTCAAGGCCTGCTAAGAATGGGCCTGTGGCTGGTGGGCTTTAAAGCCCGTTGAAGTTAAACGGGCTAGCCCATGTGGAAATGTGAGTGGGGGTGCGGGCTCTTTTAAGAAGGGATTTCTTAATGGGAGGATTTCTAAGGGCCGGCCCAGGGAGCTGATGCTAACGAGGATTTTCTTGATGTTGGCCAGGCCTACATTCTCAAGGCCCAATTGTTGATGAGTTCTTTTTGAGCGTGGTGTGACAGGAAATACGTGGGTGTTTGCAAAAAGAGTTTGGGAATTTTTGGGTCAATTTTCCTCTTCCATAACGGAATGAAGTCGCAGAAAATCAAAAAAAGAAGGGTACAACAAGCCGCTCAGGCTCGTTGGGTTGACTTGGGGTCTTTGCCTATGGAGGGATTGGAGGGCCGACCAGGGATAGAAGGAGAGATTTTTATTGGTGCACGAGTTGATGGAGTGAGAATGGTGAAGATCATCAGCTGAGGAGTGCTAAGAATCGGGCTACACTGAACTTAGCGGTATCTGATCGCGTTGGCACAATGGAATGGCGCTGGATGGTTATGTAGACCTCGGCTCTATTTTTTTTTTTTTTTTCCCCCTAAAATCTCAAATTTATATGCTTTACATATTTGTAACCTTCATCCTTTGAATTATTTTGTTAATAATTACTAATAGAACGCCCGGAGGGGCTCCTTGGCCTCGCGGTTTCTTCTATAAAAAAAGACTTCAGCATTGATTTCTTGGTATAGCATTGATTTCAAGACTTCAGCATTAGGTTATAAGAAGCTTATTATAACGATCATTTGATATAAATTTTGCAGTCTGGCTGTGTTTCCACAATCCAGACTGCTGTTTGACTGTCACGACCTTGAAAATTTCTTCCCTCATTCCTTAGAGAACAAGGGCCTGTTTGTTTGCCTCGGAAAGGTGAAGGTCTCTGAGTGGTGGAGTTCGGCACCGGACGCCTTGGGACGGAGGATAACTTCGAGAAAATTGGACGTGACAAAGGTTGGATGTGGCGGAGGTAGAAGCGGCGCACACTGGATGTCGGAGACTCCGAGATGAACCTTGGGAGTTGTTGAGATGAACTCTGGGAGTTGTTGATTTCTTGGTGAAAGCTTTTGATAACTTGGACACGTGTCATCATTGGCCGCGGTCAAAATTTGACCACTACAAAACCTAGCACAAATTCAAGACATGTCGGAGCCCAAATCCTCGGATTCCACCCAAATACAAGCAAACAAGCAACCTCTAAACCCCTAAATTGATTCTTATGTGTTAAATTATTATCCATTAAAAACTGGAGATGGCAAGGATCTTGTTAATGGAGGTGGCTCAGTCTCCCATGCATTCAGAAATAAAATGCCTAGAGCTTGATCCCAGACACCATGAGCAATATGACAGAGTCCTACAATTATAAAGTTACCAAGTGCAGCTCTTAGGCTTCTTTGGTAACAAAAGTAAGCAAGAGTTAGGCTTCTAACTGAGAATGCCACCTGTACACTTGTTGAATGCACGTGGAGGAGTGAGAATCAACCCACACGGCTCAAACACACCGTTGCAGCATGGCAAGATTTTAAGGAAAAAAAAGAAGGCACTTGAGCAAGTGTGGCCACTCGCATGTGTCAAGAAACTTGATGCAATAGGAAACCATTTTGCGATCGTCGAGATTATGTTGGGAAACCATCCGATGATCATTGGGACCCTCTAATGTGAAATGTATATTAATAATAATAAAACTCAATTAATACTTTACCAACATGAAATAATATTGTTAGGAAAGATAGAAAACTAACAACATTGATTTATTATATGATTAAACATGCATTAAAGCAGTCGATTGCAAATTAAAGAGCTAATTGACACTATTTATGTTATGCATGTACTGTTTTACAGGCAATAACGAAGTTAATAACTGATCAGGTAGCAAAATCACACAACTCATGTTTAATAGTGGACAACAATCAATGTTATAAAGTTTGAGGGTATATTATCAGAGTGTAAATAAAGGTTCGTGGTTGAGAATTGTACCTATTGAGAATCGCGTTCTATCTCAGTGTCCTATGCTTGATTTGCAGATACCAACAATCATCGGCAAAATCTAGCTGATGCTTGAAGATGCTTAGATAGCTTTGAACTCGGTAGTGACACAGATGAAGACAACGCTGGGCTCACACAAAATTGGACTACACACGCATTGGCCGCGCCGGAAGGCTCACGTATGGCTGGCGGAATCGTCGTCGACTAGGCATGCTTGGTCAATGACGCGGGCGCACTCGGGCATTGGACTAGGTGGAGTGGGTTGGGCATAGGCAGGGCTCGGGCCAGCAATCAAGCAAGGCATAGGCTTGTGCTGACAGGATCAGGTCAGAGGAGTAGCTCTCTGGTCGAGCTCTTGATCCGAGCAGTGAGGACGAGAGCGCAAGGCAAAAGAACGACAACGACAAGGTGGACAGGGCGAGAAGGCGAGCTGGCCGAGGGTGGCTGGCTAGTCTCGTGGTGGCGCAGCGCAAGGACTAGGCTCATGCACGGGTGGAGGGCTCATCGGTCACTGGAGGAGTGGGCTCGATCGGCGGTGCTCGGGCAGAGCACAAAGTCAAGGGCGCGAGTGGTTCTCACCATGAGAGAGAGAGGAGTTTTGAGTGGAAATAGGAAAGAGGATTTTTAGAGAGATGAGGGAGGTGAAGAGGACTGGGTTATTTGATTTTGGATTTTTGTGGGCTTTGTGAGAGAGATTAAAAATGGGATGAAGGGTAATTTTTTTCTAGGGGACAGGATAAATATTACTATGGCTTCACACTCCTAATAGGATTCTAAAGGCTCGAGGGTTTCACACTCTTAGAGGTTGTAGATTTTAGAATCCAATCTCACTCAAATTTTGAGAAAATTGTAAAAGCTTTCAATTGATACATTAATTCAAAAGATTACATCTGAGTCTCTTTTTATAGGTGTAGTGGTCACTTTCTGACCCGCCTAGGATCGTGACACGTGTCTATCTAGCCTCCAATAGATGTGCAACACCTGGCCACTTTTGGAACATCTACTCCGGAGTCTTTGTCCAATTCGAATTTCAAGCGGGTCGGGTAATTAGCAAAAGAGATAAATCTGGTTATGGGAGATCTCTATCTCTAAGCCCAATCATCATCTAAACGAGGCAGTTACCCTCCGGGACAGTTCGTCCTCATCTATCGCAAGGCGTGGACCACCAGATAGAGATGAACTCTCTCCTATATCGATTTGAATCAGGATGTTCAGCTCAACCGCCATCAAAATAAGGAACTTAAGTGTTCAAACTGAGAGGAACTCCCCAGCCTTATCTTTTTGATATGGCTGCATAAATAGCAGATCCCTCCCACGTAGAGGGGGATCATGATCAATTGAATCCAGGAACCCTAATACACCAGAGAAGCCCACTTATAATCACTATTATTATAGTGGAATTTTTCACTCTCCCTCCGTGATTTTTTCACTTTCGGATTTTCACGTAAGTTTCGCGTGTTTGTGATTGCTTTTTATGATTTGATTATACCCACTCTATTATTTTGATATGTGGATTAATTCCTTAGGAATTTACTCACCGCATTTGGTGCTTTCGTTGATAACCTGATTCCTTACTCACGATCTCTCTCCATCCAACACCCCAAACCCTTCCATGAAAATGCCCTCGCACAACAATCATGCCTAGCTTCAGAAGAATTCGATCCATCGATCCTCTCCTACGAACAAGTTATTCGGATGGTGATCAGCGTGCGACGACGATTGGACGAACACTGGGTGAAGGCCGATCGCGAGCGCTAACTAGTCACCATCTATCGCGATACCTGAGAACGCGAGCACGAGGCGGTAACACAGGTCAATCATCAGCTGCTCACGCAGATAAAAGTTCTACGAGAGACGCAACAGTGAGTCATTGAGCTGGGTTCCACGGAGACTCAGGTGGACTCCTCCCCCAAGGTCAACCAACACCCAGCGACTCCGACCAACCTATGTTTCAAGCTAAACAAAATATACTCCAAAGTAACCTTTTCACATGAGGATCTCAAGAGCCTTCAAACCGACAGCTCAAGAAAGCGTGCAAGGGGACATCGTGCCCCAACTCCCAAGGAGGACACTCCCCTGGCAACAGCGAAGACTGAGGACTCCTCGGCCTTCACCCCCTGAAGCTTCTGATTGACCAGATCTTTCACATAATCAAGCATCAGCCGTAGGTGAAACTCCCTAAGATAACCAAGCATGACCCGGACCTCACGGAAGCAGGAAGCTATTCCTTTCACGGTAGTCAGGGAAAGGCCATCGTGCATTGTTGAGCTCTCAAACGGCACCTTGAGGGCCTAATTTAACGTGGATATCCGGACGAGTTCATCCACGACTTTGAGGAAGATCTTGAGGTCGGAGAGACCCTGTCCAAGATAGTCGATTGAAACGCTCGATCCTTGACACCATTAGGGACAGGAAGACCATCGCCAGGGAATGTTCTTCTCACCCGAAGTGATACTACATGTAAAATCATGTAACATCCAATAAAATTATGCAAACTCTTTTATTTTCATGTTCAATATCTTCTCTAGGTATGACAGGCACACTCAAACAGTCCCGGTGGCTATTCCTCGGGGAACCCACTAAAAGATGGAGGCTCGCCCACAATGACTGCTCAGAGTTAACCTAGATAGTGTTCACTTTGACGGCTACCGAGTGAGTCAACAGCCTATATCGGATTTTACCCTGACTGCTACAAGGAAAAATAACCCCTGCGACTATCCCTCAGAAGCCCCTTGAAAGATGGAGGCTCGCCTATAATGACTGCTTGGAGTCAGCTTAGACAGATGTTCACCTTGACGGCCACTCGAGTGAGTCAACAGTCTATATCGGATCCTACCCTGACGGTTACAAGTGAAAAATAGTCCCCACGGCTATCCCTCGGGAAGTCCCCTGAAAGATGGAGGCTCGCCCACAATGATTGCTCGGAGTCAGTCTAGACTGGTTTTCACCTTGACGGCCACTCGAGTGAGTCAATAACATATATCGAGTCCTACCATAACGGCTACAAGGGAAAAACAGTCCCTGCGGCTATCTCTCGGGGAGCTCCCTGAAAGATGGAGGCTCGCCCACAATTACTACTCGGAGTCAGTCTATATAGGTGTTCACCTTGACGGCTACTCGAGTGAGTCAACAATCTATTGGGTCCTATCTTGACGGCTATCTCTCGAGGAGCCGGAGCCCCCTGAAAGATGAAGGCTCGCCCATAATGACTGCTCGGAGTCAGCCTATACATGTTTTCACCTTGATGACCACTCAAGTAAGTTAACAGCCTATATTGGGTCCTATCCTGACAGCTACAAGTGACAAAATAAGCTCCTGCAGCTATCTCCCTAGAAGCCCCCTGAAAGATGGAGGCTCACCTATAATGACTAATCGGAGTCAGCCAGACAAGTGTTCACCTGACGGCTACCCGAGTGAGTTAACAACCTATATCAGGTCCTACCATGACAACTACCCCTCAGAGAGTCCCCTGAAAGATGGAGGCTCGCCCACAATGACTGTTTGGAGTCAGCCTAGACAGGTGTTCACTGTGATGGCTACCTGAGTGAAGCAATAGCCTATATCGGGTCCTACTCTGATGTCTATCCCTCGGGGAGATGACTGAAAGAAGAGGCTCGCTCACAAGGACTACTCAGAGTTAACTTAAACAGGTTTTCACCTTGACGGCCACTCGAGTGAGTCAACAACTTATATCGAGTCCTACTCTGACGGCTACAAAGGAAAAATAGTCCCCGCAGCTATCCCTCAGGGATCCCCTGAAAGATAGAGGCTCGCCCACAATGGCTGTCAGAGTCAGTCTAGATAGGTGTTCACCTTGACGGCTATCTGCGTAAGTCAACAACCTATATCGGGTCCTATCCTAATGGGTACCCCTCGGGGAGTCCCCTTAAAAATGGAGGCTTTGCCCACAATGATTGTTCGGAGTCAGCCTAGACAGGTTTTCACCTGGATGGCTACTCAAGTGAGTTAATAACCTGCCTTGCCAAGGCATGACATGGGAGTATCAAGAGTAGTGATTTAACACTCAAAGAAAAATAAAGAACACATCTCCTTATCACATTCGTCCATACAAAAAAAAGGGGCAGCCTCATTTAGCCCCGCCTACGGTCGCTGCCTTGGTCCGCTGACCAGCTCCGAGATCTCTCATGCTAGCTGCCAGAGCTCTCAACATGATCGATCGACAGCTCGGGCTGATGATCGGACCCCCTGACCCCCCGGGCTGAGAACTAGGTCCCCCGAGTCGTGATTCGCGCCCCCGAGCCATCCTCTTGCGCTTTCCACCTGGTCCCCTGATCTAAGGACTATAACTTGAGAGCGCAACGTCTGGACCTCCTCAAGCGACGTCCAATGAGCGCTCCAAAGATCATTATAACGGTCTGATTGACGCGAAACCTAGGCCCTCCACTCCTTCACATCCTTGTAATGACTTTCAAGTTATCTCGTAGCGCACGAACTTAGTGCTCGAGCGTCAGCTCTATACATACCTCTTATCGATCTGCTTTTGAAGAGAAGAGATCTTCGACTGGGCTAAAGCCACCTTTCCCTAGAGATCAAACACCTCCACCCACGCCTTCTGCAGCTCCAAAAGTCGGCTCAAGAGCTTCTCTTCAAGGTCTAACTTCTTCTTCCTCAACTTAGCACTCGTCTCAAGCAGCTCGCGCCCTTCATGAGGGACTCCATACACCCTTCTTCAAAGACCTGCCACTATCATATTATGCGAAACGAGCTCGCGATCCACTTGAGAGGTTAGGAGATCAAGCAGTTTGAGCTCTACGGGGCAAGAAAGTCCAGGAATCCCCGGGAGCTCCCCTATGGCAACCTTCTCCCGCCAGGCATTCAAGAGTCTAACAATGATCTAGGATTATCATCCAGATCTATTTCACCTCTTCATCTCCTCTGTTGGAGGAGAGAGGATATTAAAGAGGTGATGCCATGCCAAGTGCTGTAGAAGATTGCCAAGTGCCGTCGAAGATCGCCAAGGAAGTCGACGATGAAAGGCAAAGGGACAGCGGCAGGAAATAGCAGCAGCAGCAGAGGACAGGCGGGTCGGTCGATTGGGCGGTCGACCGACGTGCACAGCATGCACAAGGTTTTGGGGCGGTCGACCGGCGGGTCGACCGAAGTGCTCTGACTGCAGGAACCAAACTCTCGGGTCTGGGTCGACCGGCCGGTCGACCGGAATGATCTGACTGTAACACAACCCAACTCTCGGGTTTCTTGGGTCGACCGTCGGGTCGACCAGAAGAGGAGGTCGGTCGACCGTCCCGGTCGACCGACAGTCGGGTTTGGGTGAAATCTGCTGCTCCGCTGATGTGAGGTATTTAAGCCTAATGTTGATTCTAGGGTTTAATCTCTGCGAAATTGTATTAGCTGTGAGTTCTCTTGCATTCAAAGAGACGAAGAGCTATTGTAATCATCTTCCTAAATAAAATTCTCTCCATTGATTGCCCCGAGGACGTAGGCATTGAGGCCGAACTCGTTAAATCTTGTCTTTGTGATTTGTGCGTTCTTCATGTGATGTTGGGTTGTTCTTTGTGCTGGAGATTTTGGGATTCGCTATTGTTTGGTTGTTGTGATTGGATAGCGCGCACAACAAGTGGTATCAGAGCTTCCAGGTTGCACTTGGGATTTCTAAGGATTCGAAGGGCTCGAGATCGGATCCGGTGGAGATCGTGTGCCGATCTCAGATCTAAGTATTGGGTGTTCTAGGAGATGGTGTGTCGATCTCATAAGGACTCAAGAAGGGCTCGTTGAATCAGTGGTGGAGTAGATCTGGTGAGAAACTCGATCTAGGGTTTCAAGGGACAGGTAAAAATCATATTTTTTATCTGTGTATAGATCTATTTCAAGTTAGTTGATCTTCCGCATAGATAGAGAATCAGGGAAAAATCTCAATGGCAGAAGAAATTGCATCTGTTAAGACAATGAACACTCACATAAGGATTGAAGTTGTTAAGTTTAATGGGACTAACAATTTTGGTATGTGGAGATGCGAGGTTATGGATGCGCTGAATGCATCAAACCTCGAAGACACTCTCCTATTGGCGAAGAAGAACACTACCACTGATGAAGAGTGGCGAAGATGAACAGGTCGGCATGCGGCTTGATACGTTCATGCTTGTCACAAGACATAAAATACCTTGTGCAACATGAGACGTCAGCGAAGAAACTGTGAGAAACCCTTGAAAAGAAGTACCTGACGAAGAGTGTAGAGTCCAGGTTGCAGCTTAAGAGTAAGCTGTATCAGTTTCGGATGAAGAAGGGGAGCACAGTAAATGAGCACATCAACCGATATACGAAGCTTCTTACAGATCTGCTAAATGTGGATGTCACGGTAGATGAGGAAGATAAGGCAGTCATCTTTCTGAATTCACTTCCTGCAGAGGAGTACGAGACATTCACACTGACCTTCATTAATAGAAGGCAGAGCTTGGATTATGATGAGGTGTCGTCTGCATTGATGAGTTATGACACAAGGAAGAATGAGAGGCATCCTTCTCAGTCAGGGTCATCGGCGGAGGCATTGGAAGTAAGAGGCAGAGGTTCATCAAGGAAGGGAAAGGAGATTAGAGGAAGATCGAAATCCAGGTCGGGATTCAGGGATCTCAAGAGAAATCAGTGCGCCTTCTGCAAAGAGTTTGGACACTGGAAGGTAGACTGTCCAAAGTTCAAGGGAAAGAAGAAAGAATCAAAATCTGAAGCAAATCTCACAAAAGTGGTAAAAACTGCAAGCAGCAAATCACAGACAGATGGATTAGATTCGGATTCTTCAGTGTTCTCGTTTTCAGTTACCACTCCCATCATAGGCTGCTCGGGTGAGAACGAGTGGATCTTGGACACAGGTGCAACATATCATGTATGCCCTAATCGAGACTGGTTACCAGTTTTGAGAAGTTGGAGGGGTGTTCGGTCGTCATGGGCAATGATCATCCGTGCATCATGGAGGGTGTTGGCACTATTCCAATCAGGATGTTTGATGGGATGGTGAGAGAGTTGAAAGAAGTGAGATATGTACCTCAGCTGAAGAGGAACTTGATCTCTGTAGGAGCTTTGGAATCATTGGGTCTCGGAGTGTCTATTAAGGAAGGAGTTCTTAAATGACAAAGGCTCGATGGTGGTGTTGAAGGCCGATCGCCGGAACAACTTGTATTACTTGAAGGGTAGTACAGTGACAGGGCAGGTGGCAGCTTCTACCAGTCAGAAGGAAGATTCAACCCGGCTGTGGCACATGAGGCTGGGACATGCAGGGGAGAAATCAACGCAAACTCTTGTGAAGAAAGGGTTGCTGAAGGGTGCTGAGACCTGCAAGTTGGATCTATGTGAACTTTGCATCATCGGCAAGAAGACCAAGGTGAAGTTTGGCACAGCTTCACACTGCACGGAGGGTATTCTTGACTATGTTCACACGGATGTATGGGGACCTACCAAGACTGCATCGATTGGAGGTAACCACTATTTTGTGTCGTTCATTGATGACTACTCTAGGCGATGTTGGGTGTACATATGCGATACAAAGATGAAGTCCTAGAGCTGTTTATGAAGTGGAAGGCTAATCTGGAGAGAAGCACGGGAAGGAAGGTCAAGGTTCTCCGTTCTGACAATGGAGGAGAGTACAAATCCGATCCTTTCCTACAGCTATGCCTTGATGAGGGCATAGAGAGACACTTCACAGTACGAGAGACTCCGCAACAAAATGGGGTGGCTGAGAGGATGAATCGGACTTTGCTAGAGAAGGTTCGGTGTATGTTATCCAATGCAGGACTGCCAAAGAAGTTTTGGGCTGAACCTTTGGGGTATGCATGCCATCTTGTGAACAGATTGCCGTCGTCTGCAATAGGGGGGAAGACTCCTCTTGAAGCTTGGTCAGGAAGAACTGTTGAGGACTATGATTTGCTACGGGTTTTCGGATGTCCAGCCTACTACCATGTCAAAGAAGACAAGTTGGACCCAAGGGCAAAGAAAGGGTGTTCGTTGGCTTCAAGCGAGGAACTAAGGGGTTCAAGATTTGGGACCAAAAGGACAACAAGTTCATAATCAGCAGGGATATCACATTCGATGAGGCTTCTTTGATGAAGCCTACGGTCTCTAAGCAGGTGGAGACCAGCAAGACCAAGGAGCTATTGCAGCAGGTGGAGAGTGATGCAGATCCACCATCTCTAGAGGATTCAGTATCAGTTCGGATCATTCCTGAGGTGACACAGGGTGGTGATCAAGTAGCTGAAGAAAATGCTGAAAATGTTGAAGAGGATCAGGAGCAGGTCATGAGTACTGCTCCAGATTCTACTGCGTTGGAAGACCACGGAGGAACACTAGGAGACCGGGTTGGCTCACCACTGATATGGTCGTCGCGTATGCACTTCCAGTTGTTGAAGAGGCTATTCCATCTACCTTCAGGGAAGCTGAGATCAGTACAGAAGCTAGGATGTGGAAAGAGGCCATGGATGAAGAGATGAAATCTCTCTACAAGAACAACACATGAGAACTTACTAAGTTGCCCAAGGGGAAGAAGGCCATAGGGTGCAAGTGGGTATTTGCTAAGAAGCAAGGATCTCTCCAAGAAGATGCAGTGCGCTACAAGGCAAGGCTGGTGGCTAAAGGCTACGCTCAGAGAGAAAGAATCGACTATAACGAGGTGTTCTCCCCGGTAGTTAAACACTCGTCTATTCGGATTCTATTGGCTTTGGTGGCGCAGAATGAGTTGGAACTTGACCAACTTGATGTGAAGACCGCCTTTCTCCACAGCGATCTTGAGGAGGAGATCTATATGACACAGCCCACAGGTTACAAAGCTGCAGGGAAGGAAGAGTTAGTATGTAAGCTAAAGAAATCGCTGTACGGTTTGAAGCAGTCTCCTAGACAGTGGTACAAGCGATTTGATAGCTTCATCAGGAAGAAGAAGTACACACGTAGCCATTTCGACCCATGTGTGTACTACAACAAGTTACCATCAGGTGAATATATCTATCTACTTCTTTATGTAGATGATATGTTGATTGCCTCTAGGTCGAGATCTGCTATTGACTCTCTGAAGAAGATGTTATCATCAGAGTTTGAGATGAAGGACCTGGGGGAAGCAAGGAAAGTATTGGGCATGGAGATCACTAGAGACAGGAAAGCTGACAGGATAAGTTTGACAAAGAAGGGCTATTTGGAGAAGGTACTGCAGAGGTTTAATATAGTAAGGATACTAAGTCTGTTAGTACACCCATGGCGCCGCACTTCAAATTGTCAGCAAAGATGTCTCCAAGAGTGTTCAAGAGCGTGAGTATATGTCTCATGTTCCATATGCCAATGCTGTGGGTAGCTTGATGTATGCTATGGTGTGTACGAGGCCAGATCTATCACAGGCAGTCTCCATGGTGAGTCGATACATGCATGATCCTGGACAGGGTCATTGGGAAGCTGTGAAATGGATTCTGAGGTACATCAAGGGAACCGTTGATGTAGGCCTAGTATTCGAGAAGGACAACACCGGAAAGCAGGAGTGCATAGGGTATGTGGACTAGATTATGCAGGTGACCTTGACAAACGCCGGTCGACGACGGGATATGTCTTCACATTCTCACAGGCACCGGTGAGTTGGCGCTCCACACTTCAGTCAACCGTCGCATTGTCGACCACAGAGGCTGAATATATGGCTATGACAGAGGCCATGAAGGAGGCAATCTGGCTTCAGGGGTTGCTTGATGACTTGGGCGTGGAACAAGATATATTGAAGATAAACTGTGACAGCATGAGTGCCATCTACTTGGCAAGGAACCAGTCTATCATGCAAGGACGAAGCATATTGATGTCAGGTATCACTTTGTTCGGGAGATTCTAGAGGAAGGTGACATTGACTTGTTGAAGATTCACACTTCGGAGAATCCGGCCGATATGCTAACAAAGGTGGTGTCGGGGGTGAAGTTTGCACACTGCAAAGACTTGCTCCATATCCTTCAGGTGAATTGAGCTTGCTGAAGCTCATTTGGATGAACTACGGACGGCTTGATCCCTTGGGCAGGGGTACGTAGGCAACCATGTTGGTGCAGCCGCTATCGAGTCAGAATTCGGCTCAGATTTGAAAATCTTCACCGAGGTGGAGAATTGTTGGAGAGAGAGAGGATATTAAAGGAGGTAATGCCATGCCAAGTGCTAGAAGATTACCAAGTGCCGTCGAAGATCGCCAAGGAAGTCGACGATGAAAGGCAAAGGGACAGCGGCAGGAAATAGCAGCAGCAGCAGAAGACAGGCGGGTCGGTCGACCGGGCCGGTCGAAGACGTGCACAGCATGCACAAGGTTTTGGGCGGTCGACCGGCGGGTCGACCGAAGTGCTCTGACTATAGGAACCCATCTCTCGGGTTTTCTGGGTCGACCGGCCGGTCGACCGGAATGATCTGACTGTAACACAACCCAACTCTCGGGTTTCTTGGGTCGACCGTCGGGTCGACCGGAAGAGGAGGTCGGTCGACCGTCCCGGTCGACCGACAGTCGGGTTTGGGTGAAATCTGCTGCTCCGCTGATGTGAGGTATTTAAGCCTAATGTTGATTCTAGGGTTTAATCTCTGCGAAATTGTATTAGCTGTGAGTTCTCTTGCATTCAAAGAGACGAAGAGCTATTGTAATCATCTTCCTAAATAAAATTCTCTCCATTGATTGCCCCGAGGACGTAGGCATTGAGGCCGAACCTCGTTAAATCTTATCTTTGTGATTTGTGCGTTCTTCGTGTGATTGTTGGGTTGTTCTTTGTGCTGGAGATTTTGGGATTCGCTATTGTTTGGTTGTTGTGATTGGATAGCGCGCACAACATCCTCCCACAGGACCAGAACTTTGACCTCCTCCGGCGGCTCCTCCCTTGAAGCACTAGCCCCGTCAAAGCCTATGGGGTAGGGGTCATCCTCAGTCTTCGAGGGCCCCCCTCTGATCGCGAATCACCGTGTCAGAAGCAAGGCAAAAAGGGCCCGTGGGCTTGCATCCACAACAGCCTTGAAACACAAAGGGAATAAGACATTCAGAAATGGGGTGGAAGCCGAAGATTCAACTATTTCCATTCAACGAGGTTACATTTGATCTTGACAAACAATGGTAGAAAAATCAACGAGATAAACTCTCAAACACTTACTTTGCCTTTGTAAACACCTTGGAAGCAAGAGCTGGAAGAGCAGCTTCCTCGGGGTAGCCCGAACCACCCTCCTAGCGTCGAGAGCAAGTGGAGGAGAGCTCATTGTCAGGGGCGGACGTCACTAGATGGAGTGTTCGGAGAGGTCTCCTCCACTGTAGCAGGGCAACACTACTTTCAGGAGGATCCTGGCCTTCACTCATAAGAAAGGATCTAATTTCAAGCGGGTACCTAAGGACACCCCATGTTTCCCGTCTTCATACTCCTCTTCAAATTTTTTGAATTTGAATACAAGGCATGTTGACAAATTGGTTATAGCCTCTTGCTCACGCGCTTCGCCTCTTCCTAGGCAATCAGCGCTCGATTCAAGTCATCATTGAGGCACTCTTTCACTTCCTCGAAAGCGTCCCGCTCTGACCTCAGGGCAGCTTATGCCCCCTCTGAAAAATCACCTAGAGGGGGGGTGAATAGGTGATTATGTTAATCTATGAACTCAATGCGGAATTTAAAAACTTAATGCAATACACTCAAGTGCAATCAACAAGTGATGCACACAACCAAACCAAGCAATTATGAATGCACAATATGAATAGTTGCAAGGCACAAAGTAAAGAGAGAGATAGAGAGAGTCAATGGATCAAGCGCAAACAACAAGATATGTTTTGAGGTTCGAGCACCCAGCTCTACATCCCTGCTTCGACACACGAAGGATTTCTAATCCACTAGCTAGTCCACAAAGAACTCTCACAAGGAGTACCCAACTCCTCTCTTTACAACCACAACCTCCTTCTTGAGGCAAGCTCCAATCCAACAAAACAATCACCTCACAACATGAGGGATTAGCACAAAGCAAACACAAGGATCACCTCACAACTTGAGGATACAACCTAAATGCACAACTTCCTCACACAATGAGGGTAAGGCACAAAGCAAAGATTGAGTTTTTAACTTAGTGGTCTAAACAATAACCACAAACAATCTCTTTCTCTAACACAAAGATCCTATAGAATAAGATAGTAGATGTAGCTCAAGTGTGGAGAAAACCAATAGAATGGAAATCAAAATCACAAAGAAAATCTTGGGAAAAACTGAAACCAAGATATAGAAGATGAATCAAAACTCTTTTTCCCAAAAACCCTTTTCTTTGATTTTCTAAACCCTAGCAAAAATACCAATAGAATGTTCAATTTGAATCCAAAAACTTCTTTTGATTGCTGTGAAAATACCAGAGAGTAAGGAAAAATTCGCACAAAAAATCTTTTTGAAAAACTCTTTCCAATGGGGTATTTATAGCCCCCAGAAAAATATAGCCGTTGCAGCAGCAGAAACTGTCAGAAATGACCTTCCGGTCGACCGGCCGGTCGACCGTCCAACGGTCAAATTCTGCCCGTTGCCAGCTACCGGTCGACCGCCCGGTCGACCCAAACAAACAGAGAGCTCTGCTCTCAGACCCGGTCGACCCTGACGGTCGACCGTCCCATGTCTGCCAAACGTGCACAGATCTGTGCACGTCGGTCGACGACCCGGTCGACCGACTTCATCCCAAGTCGACTTGGTCAGAAGACTAGTCGACTGTTGAAGCTTGGAACAGAAAACTGGGTCAGAAAAACAGTTTAAAAATATTTTGAAAAATCTTTTAACACTCCTAAAAATCACCAAAAAATAGTTTTATCATTTTGCATTGATATATAAACATGTGGTAAAAAGTTTAGCTCAAATATCAATCAATATGAACTATTTTTGTGTCTTATCATTTTTACCAAAAACCAAAAACTGTATTTTCTAAAACTTGGATTTTGAATGGAAAATACGTTTTGTCCAAAACTCTTCCAAATACAAAAACATGATATTTAAACACTTTGAAGCATGATGCATATGGATAGAAGTCCAATATACATGAAACATATATATATCATAGTTTTTGTTCTAAATTCCAAAAAAAAGTTTTGTTAAAATACAAAACCTAAAACATATGAATAGGTATATCAAAATAAGTTTGTCTAAGTAGTTGAAGCATGCATGTATATAGAATAAATCTAATATACATTAAACCATGTAAACTTGTTTTGATATAATATCTATTCATGCAAACCAAGATCGGTTAAACTAAAACCGAAAAAACCGAAAACCAATATTCAAAACATGAAACGTGTGTGTTGTGAACTTGAGCATATCATACTATTCTAATCTTTATAATTTGGATCTAAACACAAAACTAAACCATGGTACCGATGTCTTCTTGTAGAGCGCAAACTCTAAGCCGACTCGATCCAAAACTCCTTGATCCACGAGCGAGTGCTATATATGATCTTTGACGCTCGGGCTCTTGAATCAACATGTGAAAGCTTCCAAATCATCTTGTTGAAGCTAATCACCTACTAATAACTTGATTAATGATCTGAAACTAAAATCACAAGATTATTAGTACACATAACTACATGAGTTATCATCATCAAAACTAGAGTGGAAGGCCTTTGGGCCAACACCCTCTACTTGCTGTTGCATCTCCTCAAGTTCTTGCTGAGCCGCCAGCAGTGCAGACTTTTTCTGTTGCAGCTCAGAGTTCCTATTCAGCATCTCCGACTCCTTCTTCTCTAGCTCCCCCCTAAGCTACACCAGCTCCTCCTCTCAACTCGAGCGAACCACCACTTCCCGACCCAAATCTACTTTGAGCCGACTAATCTCCTCAGTCGCCACTTTTTCCGCAGCACTGAGCTCCTCCATCCCCTAGCGTAAATCAACAACTTCACCTTCCCTCACCTTTAGAGCATCCCAGTGGTCATCCAGCATCCCTAAGAGGAGCATCAGATCTTAAAGGAAAGCCAAAGTTAAACGACACGCAAACAAATAATTCATGACAAAGTCATCAACTTACTTACCCTGAAAAACTCGTTCTTCAGATGCCGCCTCCGCTCCTTCAAGTGTAGGGCTTTGAGTTCCTCAAGACCCCCCAGGTAGTCACCATACCCGAGAGCCACCTCGACATCCCCCTTTGGAAGAACTATCCTAGTTCTGAATTCGCAAAAGACCATCCCAAAGACAGTTGTGACTTTGTAGCAGTCCCTGAGGAGTGACATCACCGGCTACCCTTGCGACCTCTACAACCTGAGGGTGCTCAACAGCGTCCACCCTCTAAAGACTGTGCGGAGATTAAAGCCTAATATTGTCCAAAGTAAGGGGCATTGTTATCTCAGTCCCACCTTTGGGGAGCAACTTAGCAGTAGAAGGCCCCGTGGCATCTCAGGGACCATATCCACGATCTCTGCAATAGTCTAGATGACAGGTAAAGCTCCCCGAGGATCTTCCACGCAGTCAGAGGATCCAACTTGAGCCTTCTCAGTCATAATGGACTGCTTCACGACAGTGAACAAAGGAGAGGTCGTGGCTTTGAGCAAATCCGTCTACCCCTCATCGTCAGACTTATCGAATAGGAGCTGACGCTTCTTCTATAAGAGGAAAGCAAGTGTTGAGAAACAAACCCCGCTAACAAAAAACTAAAGAAAGAAAGAATCTAACTCGGGGTACCGAACACGCGAAGATTGAGCGGGAGCCCTCTTCCCTTTGGTGGAACCATCCGTCCTGAGACCCTCGACTTTCCAAGATCGATGAGGGGAGATTTCCTCTTAAGCAGGTTCTTCAAGCTCGGAGGCAGGCTGGATCTTACCCGAAGCTGGCACTCTCAGAATGACTGGGGGTTCTGCAGGCCTATTTGGGTCTAGCAGCCAACTCGAGTTGTAGTTATTATAGTTGATGGCCGTCAACCTCCTCAACTTTGTCTAAACATCGGCGGTGGGTGAAGTTCCCCCATGGGAGCCGAAGTCAAGTTCCAGGCGATCGGGACTGCCCCACACTCATTTCTGATTCGGCCTCCCAAGGACCGGTCACCCAAACCACGGTATCTCATATACCATGGTCGTTGTTGACCATATTGATAATAACTTTTTCAACTCTGCTCTTGGAGGCAAAGTAGCGCGCACCTTGAGTGGTCTTCTTAGCGAATACACGGTGCTGAAGACCTCGCGCTGACACAATTTGGGAGTGTATAAATCACAGAGGATATCGAACCCTAGTATCGTACGTTAGGCCACTGCCGACAACTGAGAGGAGGCGACCTTGTAAAAAATCAGAACTCTATGGACGAACCTAATCTCGGCAGCCTTAGCCCCAGTGCCAGAACCTGGGAATGCATATATACACCCTTCCTATTATAACCGTGGGGCAAAAATTCAATTTTTATCCCCGGATTCAAATGGAAGTCATAGCTGGCCAAGTATTTATCCATCGCCTCCTAATCACAGAGCTTGGAGGTTTTTAAATCGAAGTCTATTGCAATCCTGGTACGATTGTAAGCTCTCTTCCCCTTCTCCTCCACCGCGACCTTTTCTCTACCTGCGCCACTGATTATAGTAGATTTCTCTCCTTCTTCATTGTGACAAAAATAAGAAAACGGCTGAGATGTGAGAACCAGAAGATCAAAAGAGGGCAATAATTAAGAAGAAGATGCAAAGATTTGGAAAATGCCTAAGCCTCAGATGGTTGCTTTCTTAAAACCTAAGAAAATGAACTGTTTCTCAATCAGAGCCTTACACGTATTATGGCGGATAAGATCAGAACCATCGCTCTGATACGCTGTACCCACCTCGAGCGCCGTGTTCTACAAAAGCAACGATAACCTGCTCAATACTGCAGCAGATGTGACACACATTTAAGCCTATGCCAGCCTGTAGAGCAACATACGCCACTACGAGACAAAACTTGAAGCGACAGCAATCGACATATGTCCAAACCCAAAATTTCTGTTTGCTCCTCTCTCTCTCCATCAGAGTCTCGGGGAACTTATAGCCCCTGAGGGAGAGTTTTTAACCTCTTCCAAAGAGAAGAGAGCTGAGGGGGCATATGTAGTGGTCACTTTTTGACCAGCCCGAGATCGTGACACATGTCTATCCAGCCTCCAAGGGATGCACGACACGTGGCCACTTCCAAAGATCTAATCCAACGTCTTTATCCAATTCAAATTTCGAGCGGGTCGGGTAATTAGAAGAAGAGATAAATCCAGTTATAGGAGATCTTATCTCTAAGCTCAATCATCATCCAAACGAGGATGTTACCCCTTGGGGAAAATTCATCCTCATCTACGCAAGGCGCAGACCACCAGATGAGATTGACTCTCCCCTATATCGATTTGAAATAGGATGTTCTAGCTTAACCGCCATCAAGATAAGGAACTTAAGGTTCAAACTGAGCGGGACTCCCTAGCCTTATCTTTTCGATATGACCTGTATAAATAACAAATCCCAAGGTGGAGGGGGGTCACGATCAATTGAATTCAGGAACCCTAACATACTAGAGAAGCCCACTTGTAATCACCATTGTTATAGTAGAGTTATTCTCTCTCTCTCTCTCCTCTCGTGGTTTTCCCTTTCGAGTTTTCACGTAAGTTTTGTGTATTTGTGATTGCTTTCTGTGATTTGATTATACCACTCTATTATTTGGTACGTAGATTAATTCCTTAGGAATTTACCCACCATAATAGGCAATACAAAACTTGTGTTTCAACTTGTAACTGATGTGGTACTAAAACAAAAGCAAACTAAAATAAATCAAAAATAAACTAAAATTACAAGAAAATAGAAAATACATTCAAAACTATTCGATCAAAATAGAAGTGGCGCATCTTCACTTTCGACGGTACTCAAGCCATGTCTTCGTGTTAATGTCCGTATCATCCTCCTAACCACGGAGTTAGATGCATATCGATTGTCAAGGAAAAGAGAAGCAACCAAACTCTTCCTGGATTTTGGAAAATTCACCGGTTATGCCAAACGTCGAGGAAATTAAAGTTGCTTACATGCTATTTTGATCAGATACGCTGGACGCTAGAGACACAGGACATGTATGTTACTAAGAGGACCTCGTACTATTGGTGTTGAGGGCATGGAAAATGGGTCATGCCGCAAATAGGAGAGGGGGTTTTTTGTTTGGGGGGGGGGGGATGACGAGGGCAATGGTCTTCGAGGAGCATCAAATGTTTTATTTAAGATAGAAGTTTTTGGTGGGTTTTGGGGGAGAGAGAGAGGATTATGGAGGAGGCCTCGAAGGAGAGGCGGAAATAAAGAAAGAAAAAGAAAAGTTAGATGATGATCGCCATCGGAGGCGATGAGGAAGAGGGGAGGGAAGAGGCGGTGGCATCTTCCCTTATACTGCGTCCGCGGAATGGAATTTTTTATTTTTCTTTGGTGGTCTATATTCCAAATGGAGCAGTCAGACCTGTAGTTCCTCTTTCTGTCAATTCAAAAGTAATAATTGGTTTTCATGTCAATTCCCATCCAACCCCACCCCATCTCTCTGTGTGTGTGTGTGTGTGTGTGTGTTTACTCTCAAAAATCTTTCCCGTCCTAATCCTTAACACTAATGGATATCACTTCCATAGAAGCAAGAACAAGATTGTTTGTACTGCTTAGAGAATAAGATTGTTCAATCTTTTGAATCCACTAAAGCTATGTGAGCTTGAGTAGTATGGATCATTATTAACTGACTGAATTCTTTCACTAATAGTTTTTGAAGCATTATTGGTTACTACAGTCCATTGAAAGGGTGCATGTGGCCAGTATTTACCCAAATCCATTTAGAGATCCAAGTCAAGTTTGGACACAACCCTCTACAAGCACCAATACACCCAATATGGTTTCGTACGGAACACATTTGTTATGCTTCGACTAGTTCCAATAAAACTTTTGGATCCAACAAATCGATCATAACAAATCGATCATGAATCCATTGAAGTGCAATCAGTCAAGCAGGAAATGTTAAGCTATATGTACCATGATAGCTAAAGTGCAATGGTTCAAGCATAAAATGTTAAGCCACATGTATCATCAATGGGTCAAACAGAAAACGTTAAGCTAGCTACACATAACATCATGAATATATTGAGGTGCAATGGGTCGAGAAGAAAATGTTAAGCTACACGTAAGAAATCTTAAAATTTTATTGTAGCACATTGAATTACAACTTTGGTGATTACGAGCTTTCCTTCTTGTAGTGGTCAGTTTTTGACCCGCCTAAGATTGTGACACGTGTCTATCCGGCCCGAAGGGATGCACGACGCGTGGCTACTTCCAGAATACCTGATCCAGGGTCTCCGTCCAATATGAACTTCAAGTGGGTCGAGTAAGTGGAAGAAAAGATAAAACCAGTTGATGAAAGGCCTCAATCTTTAAACATAATCATCATCCAAAAGAGGCAGTTACTCCTCGGGGACAATTCGTTCTTAACACAACAAGGCACGGACTACCAAATAGAGACGTACTCTCCCCTATCTCGATTCAAACCAGGATGTTCAGCTCAACCACCATCAAGAAGAGAATTTTAAGTATTCAAATTGAGTGGGATTCCCTCACCTTATTCTTATCCTGTAGATATTACCTGTAATAAATAATAGATCCCTCCAACGAGAAAGGTGATCACGATCGAATGTAGAAACCCTAGCACACTAAAGAAGCCCACCTGTAATCACCATTGTTATAATGGAATTCTTCTTTCTCTCTCTCTCTCTCTGTGGTTTTCCCCTTTTTGGATTTCCATGTAGGTTCTGTGTGTTTGGGATTGCTATGATTTGATTTAACTATCCCTCTTTATTATTTTGGTGCATGAATTGATTGTTTATGAATTTACCCACTGCATTTAGTGCTTTTATTGAGAGACCCAAAACCATACCTTTGAGATCTCTTATTATCCAACACCCTAAACTTTCCACAAAAACCCTGGCTCAGCAGTCATGGCTCACAAGAGTGCCACCTTACACGACATCAATGCTCCTGAAGAAACCTATCCATCGGCCCTCTCCCGTAGACAACTCGTCTAGATGGTAATCGACTTACGATGACGGCTGGATAAACACTGGGCGAAGGCTCATCGCGAGAGAGAACTGGTCGTCATCCATCACGATACAACATAATGTGAGCGCGAGGTGGTAACACAGGTCAATCATCAGCTGCTCACGCAGATAATGGTTCTGCGAGAGGTGCAACAGTGAATCATCAAGTTAGGTGCCTGGGAGATTCAAACGGACTCTTCCCCTGAGCTCAATCTACACCCAGCAACTCTGTGACCCCCGCTTCCCATAATACGGAGACACGATGAGAGTTAGCGACGTATACACATGAGGAAAATATCTCATGTATACACACTAAGCCTAAAGTGACATTAATAAGTTATATAAATCAATAATAAAGGCAATAAAATTACTGCAATATAACATATAAATTTCTACACATAACGAGATTATTGTATGCATAATCAATAGAATAAATATGAAGTCCAAGTTATAAAGAATCAATGAAATTAAACGAAAAAGAAGGTACGATACGATACCAAGAATGGATGATCTAGCAAAGAGAACTTCGACTCCTCGTAATGCGTAAGCTCCTTCCCAAATACCTGATCAATAAAAATAACAACCATATACCTGAATGTGCAAATCCAGGGAGTCAAAACTCCCAATGAATGTGTAAAAATAAGGGAAGGGTACACGTGCATATCCGGTGTGAACATAGTGTGATATTGCTAGTATAAAATGTACTGAATGAGAAATATCATGAATAAAACTAAAACTAAAAAATAGTACAGCACAACATACCATCAATAATCATATCACAGTATTAAGATATAGGTAGTACATTGATCGGGGAAAAAACCGCGCACAAAAAGTATGTTTTGAAATTGATATTTAAAGTGTGTGTGCTTTGGCTTCCTCGATACTTCCGTTATAGCATAGAGGCTAAAACGAGTCGAATCCGCAAGGATGGGAGGCGATAGAAGCTTATAGGTATGTTCATGTGTATGTTAACGGTTCTTCAATGTTTGAAAGAATGAAAAGAAAGTAAAAGAAAGAATGAAAAAGAGAAATGTACGGTGGAAACAAAGAAGTGCGAAACATAGAAAATAATGGTTTTTGAGGTTTTGATATTTCTAAAACAAAGTGAAAAGAAAGAAAACTCATGGCTATTAACTACTAATGACTCCACCAACATGCTAACCTCTTAGTGATAGTTGCCTCACATGTATCCTTGGCAATCACTAGTCCTTGATTCAAGAGCGTTACAAAACATGACCCATATGTAACTCATCACATCTCAACTCAACAAAATAAGTTCAATCTACACTTAAACCATCAAAACTAAAAGTAAGCATGGAGTAAAGTAATGTTAGCTTGTTAGAGAGTTAGGAAGTTAGAGTGTTAGATCCATCATCATGAGCCATCAATGGCTCTTGCAAGAGCAAGGCCAAGTAGAAACTATTAAATTCATGTGGATTATCAAGTAAGAAGTTAGACTAGTTGGTGGTTTGTAGTTAGTTGCCATGAGAGAAAAGTTAGCTACACATTTAAAAAAAGTTAGATAGAAAACAAAGAGAGGTAAAAAGAGTACCTATCATAGCTTGTCACCTTCTATTACAAGCACTCTTACATTCCACTCATGTATCAGTCTTTCTCCTAATATAAGATCTAAAATAAATGGAAAATACAAAGAGGAGGAAGAAGAAAAACTAACCTAAACTACAATATGGAAAAGGAAACTACACAACTCTCTGGATATCTCAACTGAAGAACCCCAGGGGGTTATTTATAGGCACCAGGGGAAAGGGGGACCGGGGGGCAAACCCTGGCCCAAAGTACGGGCGCAGCCGCGCCCGTACTGCCATGGAAACGCGGCCATGGCCGCGTTTTCGCGGCCATACGGTGGCCGTGCGCGTGGTGCTTTGAGCCGCGCGCTGTCTTTTCTGTCCCTTGTTAGGTGCTGTTCCCGGTTTCTAGTTTTTGGCCCCTGGTTTTGACGAATCAGCTCTCTAAAATTAATGGCTAGATTATAGGCCTTTAATCACCCATTAAATGGTGATTTAGGGTCTTCTTCTTCATTGTACACCATGGACCTAGAAACATGCAAGAGAGGTATTATTAGTAGAATTTAATATTAAATAAATGTGAAGATGTGATATGAAATATGCAATTTTAGAGACTAATCATGCATAACTAAAGAATAAAGTATATCAGTCTGTCATAATTATATGTCAAGTCAAGTATCTATCATATCATATATGTATCATGTATCTATCAAGGAATATAATCATATCACAAGTAAGCACAACTCAACTAAGGTGTATGATGTCAGTCTGTTGTTATTAATTATGTTAGAGAACACTAATTTTCACACGTAATAGACACATCCCATATTACGCCTATTACACATGTCAATCGGGGTCCTATGGCATTGAAACTGATTGGTTGGAGATATTGTCTATATTTTAAGTAGGTCCCGTACATACCCAGGACCACGATACAAACTCCTTGAGCTGAACCAGGCCCTACCGCAAGGTAGTCAGGTTGTTGGCCCAAAGGCCTTCCACCCTAGTTTTGATGATGATTAACTCATGTAGTTATGTTTACTAATATTCTTGTGATTTTAAGTTTCAGATCATTAACCAAGATATTAGTTGGTGATTAGCTTCAACAAGGAATTTAGAAGCTTTTCATAGTAATTCCAGGGCCAAAGCTTCAAGATCACACATTGCCTAGCCCATGGATGGAGTTTTGGAGCAAGTCAACTTGAAGATGAAGATCACAAGAAGACTTAGGTATCCTAGTTTAGTTAGTGTGTTTTAGATCCATTTGTAAAGCTTAGAATAGTTGATATGCTCAAGTGCACAACACACACGTTTTTATGTTTTGGATTTGGTTTTCATGAATAGTTTGATCAAAACAAGTTTAATTTGTTTATATGTATAATAGATGGTTTCTATTTATACATGCATCCTTTAAACTTGCTAGACAAGCTTATTTTGACTATCTTATTCATGTATTGAAAAATCAAGTTTGATAAAAATACAAGTTTTGTTTTTGATAAAATTTGCAAGACTCAAAAATGAATCGATATATTTGATATATGTCTTGAAATTTTTATCACTAGTTTGTGTTTCAATACAAAATGTTAAAACAAGTTTTATGGGATTTTCAGAAAAGATAAAAGATTTTTATAAAATAATTTTTCCAGTTTTTCTGACCCAGTTTCTGTTCCAGGCTTCTATTAGTCGACTAAGTCAACTGACCTAGTCGACTAGGCTGAAGTCGGTCGGCCAGGTCGGTCGACCGACGTGCACAAATCTGTGCACGTTTGGAGACACTGGGACGGTCGACCGGGACGGTCGACCGGTCTGAGAGCAGAGCTCTCTGTTTGTTTGGGTCGACCGAGCCGGTCGACCGTGGTTGTCCAACGGTCACAATTCAACGTTGGCGGTCGATCGGACGGTCGACCGCTGCCTGTCAGAGCTGCCAGCTCAGCTCTAACGGTAGTTTTATATGGGGCTATATATACCCATCTCTTCATAGTTTTTGGAGAAGTTTTTAAGAGCAAAAATTCCAGACCTTCTTAAGTGTTTTTAAAGAGTTTTCAAAAGTATTGGGGCTTTAATCTTTCAATCTTTATTGTTTTAGGTTTTTGGAAAAATCAAAGAAAAGAGGATTTTGGGAGATTTGTCTTGGTTTTCATTCTATATCTTTTGCAAGAATTTTCCCAAGTGTTTTTTCTTTGTTGCTTGTTTTTCAAACACCTAGTTTTCCACACTTGAGCTAT